>JAJIBD010038727.1:0-17548 GCA_021461705.1 Cryptotis parvus
GCAGCTCTATTCACTAGTACCTGTAAATTATTTTATTTTGGAGAAGTTGAGGGACACACCAGTGGTTGTCCAAAGGCTGTTCTTTATGGCTCTGCTTGGGGCCATCCTCACCTCTATCTTCTCCCTCAACAGTCTATAGGCAACTAATGAACAAACTGCATAGATTTGAACCTAATAATTATTCAATTAATCAAGAGCTTAATGTATTTAATTCACTGTCCCAGCTCACCAACTCTACTCAGACATATCACCTCCTCATCTACTCATCTCATCCTCACCTCCTCTCATGACATCTGGCTCTGTAGCACTCTCATGGCACCTAGCATAATAGTATTCTGTACTTTTCTCTATATTGTTAGCTCTTGGCTATTATTCCTATGAAACAACTCAAATGAATGAAGATACCCAACATGAAGTTATTATATTTCAGACAAAAGAGGAGATAGATTTGGCAGTTTTTCTCAAATACTGCTTTCTTTTTCACTTTCCTAGTTTTCTCTGATTTCAAAGTATTTTCAAGTTAGAAGATTCTGTGTACTAGGAAGATAAAGCATACATTACTTAGACACCCTCACACATTTTAATGACTCTTCTTTATAGGAAAAATCAACATACACACATACGTGAGCACACAAATGTATAGCAAGCTAGACATTATTAAGATCACAATCTTGTATTCTATTAACACATATCAGGAGCCTAGACAGTGATCCAAGATAGGATGTTAGTCACCAACAAATTCTTGTTAATGTCACTAGACTAAAGCCATGAAGTCTAGATGGTCCTCAGATATTTTGATAGCTCTTCCAACAAAAGAAAATGACAAAACAGATCTTTTGATTAGACTCCAGTTACCAGAAATTTCCACTAAGCCCTTCTGCAGTTATGGCTCACCCCTGCTAAGAAGGTCATAGATACTTCAGGCTTAGCTTCCTACTCACCTTCACCTACCCTAAAGCTTCTTGGGAGCTGTTAAATAATTGACACACAGAACTAGGTAGTGTGTGGCCCTTAAAGGTTCTTTCATTCCTGAAAGGCCATTTTCCTCTTCCCTGGATCTTTTAACACAGTCGTATAACCACGAGCTAACTTATTTCCTTTACTCATCCCACTAGTCAGTCACTTGCAGTGGCCTTAAACAGCAAGTGTCTCCCAGAGCAACTATATCCACAGTGTGCGCTAAGGGATGAAAACGTCGAGAAAACTTAGGAGCAGAAGACCCAAGGCAGATTCTCAGGCAGAATAATTCATTGAAGTGCCCCCGCCACAAAAAGTACAATCTGTCCTGAGAAGCCCAATATACAGGGAAGGCCATGCTTGTGTGTCAATTTCCAATGGCTAGTACAGAGCCAGAAACAAAAAAAGATATGAAAAATCATACATCAGGTACAAACAAGAATGAATGGCCAATTGGAAGACAAGGGAAACAGAAAAGTGAGAAAGTTCAATGACTTTGAAAATGGCTGTGAGCACAAGGAATGAGGCATTACCATAGGCTGCAGGGTTCCTAGTCAGATCATCCTGGGCTAAAGCTCGGAAGACCTGCATCATCTGTCATTTTCTGGTGGAAACTAAGTAGGGTGTTGTCCTCGGGGTTTTTTATTTAAAAATCTATGACTTAAAAATTATTGATAGCTGAGTTTTAGGCATATAATATTGTAGCATCAATCCCACCACCAGTGTCACATTCCCTCCATCAATGTTTTCATGTTCCTCCTACACCCCCTACCTCAGCCTGCCACCTTGATAGGTACATTATAAAGTTTTGTGGTTGTAGTTTTGATTTTTGTGTTTTCAGTGTTGTTAAGTATGTGGTTCATATACATAGCTATCAGCGCGCCACATCGCCTATAATATACTCTGAGACTCCGTCACCCTGTTACCCATTAATCTCCTTTCTAATATTCTTACTTTTATTCCTTAACTTCTTTCATCCTCTGAACTTCTCCCCTCCATATACTACAGAACCAAGGGTGAAATAGGCATCTGTCTTTTAAAATATTGCATTCCATTATCCAATTATTCGATATACCACACATATAAGCAAGATCATCCTGTATTTGAATTTCTGATTCTGGCTTGTTCACTCAGCATGATAACCAAGTTACCAAAAATTGCATGATTTTGTTTTAAAACCAATAAAATAAAATAAAAATAAAATGAAATCACTACAATTTGAGTGAGGTATCCCTTTCCTAATAGGAAGGATGAGCAATGCTACTGCTTCACTTTTCCCATCTACTGAACTGAACTTTGTGTCACTGTCTTACAAATGAAAAGTATTGACCCTAAGTCACCCACGGAACTTCATATATACTCTTCCATTGTAGCAAAACGAAAAAGAATATCGAAATGTATGAAAATTTCCTTCATTGAGATATTCCAAACAACTGAGATAAAAATATAACTTGAAGGAATATAGGGAAAGAAACAATTTTAATTCATCTCAGTTAATAAAAACTTTTGATGGAAACCAGGGTCAGATACATGCAAGGCAAATGCCCTACCTGTTGCTAACAGGTAGGGCATTTTGCCTTGCATGGCTAACCCAGGTTCAATCCCTGGCATCCTATATGGTCCCCCAAACACCAATATGAGTAATCCCTGAGTGCAGAGCAGGAGTAACCCCTGAGTATCACCTGGTATGACCCAAAAAAGCAAAAAGAAAAACCTATTTTGAATCCCTCAGTTTTGTGAAATTCAATTCATTATTATCAGCTGAATGAAGTCACCCCATAAATCATGTTAACTTTCTGATGCTTTTAAAATCACTATACTTTGGCCTGAGAGATAGCACATGGGCCAAAATACTTGCTTTGCATGTAGCCAGCACAAGTTTGATCCCCCAACACCATATGGTCCCCCAAAGCACCTTCCGAAAGCAACCCTACAGCACTAGAGCCAAGAGCAGGCCCTGAGTGCCCTGACGGTGAGACCCAAATACCAGTCCCAAAAAATAAATAAAATAAAATTGATGCAATTCTATGAGGAATGATAATAAGCCATTGTGATTCTAGGGTGCTTAAAAGGAGCGCTTCCAAAATCTAGGTCATATTTTACAAGAATAAGAGTTGTCACCCAATTGAGTTTATCCCCCTTATCAGTCACTGCATCTCACTTTACATGTATTATCTAAGCCATGTGAGTCCTCCCCTCTCTCTCTCCTCTCTTGTTTAAATCACATGCTTGGTTGCACAAGTTCCATCACAGTGTTCAGAGTTTCACAATCAGGTTGCAGCTCTTGGACATGTGCTCACTGGTGCTACCATCCTTTAGTTGTGATACTCTGTACATTTTGGTCGCAGTAGTCCCTGGAGGTCACTTTGGTGCTCTATACATATGCTTCAAGGGCTTACACTCCTGGCCATGGTGATCACACCTGTTTTAGCTGCAGTGTTCTCTAGGAAGTATGTTCTGAGTTATAGTGTGCTCACACCTGCCTACAGTGGACAGAGAGCACACAATCTATAGCAGCACCAAGAAACCCAAACATTTGAGCAACTAGGACCACAATTGGTACATGTGGGGCACCAGAAATTAAACCCACTGCCTCATGCTTGCAAAACTTGACACTTACTTTCTGCTTCCAGAGGAAACTTCACGGGTCCACAACAACTATTTGGCTCACAGTCCAAGAAGTTGTGCTTGAGAATCTATGCTTTGCCATCACATTGGGAGATTCTAAGGCTCCAGGTAATCCAGGTCCAGCACCCGAGTTTGTCAATAGCGCAGATTAAAAAGACTAATTCCTCTATGTCAGCCCTCCTGACCTTCCATATTCTTCCCAGCACAGCACAGATATAGCCCAGTTCTGATGCCACAACCCAGAACTCTGCTGGACACACTGAGGCAGATTAATCACTTCATCCCGTTCAGGGATTCTAAGTCTTCATGAGATTATATATCTCTTTGAAAATTTATTGAACACCAACTTTTTCTCCTTCTGCTCCCAAGCACAGCCACACACGAGATCTATGCTCCTGAATGCCCAACTCAGAAAATACCCACACACACAATGTACACAGGAGACACAGATCCTCTGAGTCCTAACGGGCACTATAGGTCCAATGACAGGACATCATAGAAGCATTTGATTTATAAATCTAGACACAAACTAGGTGCTATGACTATGTTTCTTTTCTAGTCTTTTCTGTATTTGAGATATATAGCAAAGATGTGCGATGAAATTTCAGATGAAGTGGTGACTATTTACAAATACTCCTAGGCATATAGGTGTTGGGACTTGGGAGTAGTGGGATAGGTGTCACAAGATTATCTATGAGGAGTTAAAGTAATAATACAGTGGGGTAAGACACTTATTTGCATGCAGATAACTGTTTGATCCCTAGTACCACATATGATCGCTTGAGCAATCCAGGAGTGATCTCTGAGCACATAGGCATGAAAAAGCCCTGAAAAGAGCAAGATATGGCCAAAAAATAACAAAACAACAAAGACACAAAAACTTGTACATCAGTTCTTCATCTATACTATCTTCCCGCTCATCATCTATTTGCTAGAATGGGCACCAGTAATATCTCCATATGTCCTGTCTCATGCTAGTAGAACCCAAAGGCATCCGCTTTCTCCAGGAACATAAAGAGCCTCAAACCATTATATTAGGTCATTGGAATGACCTAATATAAATGTTACTGGTATTTGGCATATCAAATACGACACGAGCAGCTTGCCAGGCTTGCCGTGCAGGGAGGCATACTCTTGTAGTCACCTCTCTGAGTAGGGTCGCTCTGGCTTGTTGTGAGGCTCTGCTGGGGTGGTAGGCCAGGGCTAGAAACCATCATGCCTCCCCAGGCGCCTCATGATCAGCTGGGCACATGGAGAGCAAGTAGCAGCTCTACCCCATGTCTGAGAGTCTCTGGTTCAGCATACCTGGGTCGGATTGAAAAAAAAAAACTGCTGCAGGGTGGGTGTCGATGATCCGGCTGTGATAGTCTGGTCAGCTGGGTGGAGTTGTGACGAGAGGGAAGTCCGGATGTGGAAAATGGCGCCCCCCATGGAGTAGGGGGTCGCCTGGCTTGTTGTGAGGTCTGCTGGGGTGGCAGGCCAGGGATAGAACCCGCCATGCCTCCCGGCGCCTCATGAGTGGCTGGGCACAGGGAGAGCAAGTAGCAGCTCTGCCCCATGTCTGAGAGTCTCTGGTTCAGCATACCTGGGCCTGATTGAAAAAAACTGCTGCAGGGTGGGTGTCGGTGATCCGAGCTGTGATAGTCTGGTCAGCTGGGTGGAGTTGTGATGAGAGGGAAGTCCGATGTGGAAAATGGCGGGATGGCCCCCATGGAGTAGGGGTGTCGTCTGGCTTGTTGTGATGCTCTGCTGGGGTGGCAGGCCAGGGCCAGAACCCGCCATGCCTCCTGGGTCTTCATCTATGGAGAAGAGAAATGAGTTCTTGAGAATTCATTCTACTATTTTTTTACTTTTTGTGTTCACTTAGAAATATCAAAAGATGGGACCAGAGGAATATCTCAGTGACACATTTTTGCCTACCTTGCAAACATAAGGTAATAATTTCATATCCCATTGCCACCACATGCAGTATGTGTGGACCCTGGCAGCTATACTATCTGAGATCTCTGGCACTGCAAGCAACTTCTGACTATACCACAGCCAGTTATGTTTAAGAAGCACAAATGGAAGGATCCCCAGTGTACACTGAAACTAAAAGATTGCAAACACCAAGGTCTGGAACTGTGACCCATGCCAAATACTATGAGAACAACCACAGTGCCTTCCTCAGAGCACTTTAACCAAAATTTGCATTCCTCAACTGAATAGTAAGATATCCCCAGTAAGCACATGTGCAAGCACCACAATTAAAGAAATCCACACCTCCGTGAGCACCATGGCTGAATGTGGAACCGTAACTTGAGGCTTGACACTTAGCAAGCAACAAAACTCAAAGAAGTGTACAAACATAACCACTAGCACTTCTGACCTCTGCCCTCATCATTGCTATAACAAGGTAGTGAGAGGGAGATTCAAAAAACAAAGAATATTGCTCCCAAACACAAAATTTTATTTTTAATACTTTTTTAAGAAATCCTCCTTAGGAGACCACTCATAAACTAAGAATTTTTCTGACTTCCTTTCTCTTCTCTTAAATCAAATATTATCTGACTTTTAGATCCAAAATATTTAATGCTCATAATAAAAAGCTGTAAAAATTAGATTGAATTGCATGCTAAATTACATTCCCCCATATACTCATAATTTAAAAATGAAACTTCTATTCTAAACCTGTGTAAATTTTGCCAAGGAACACACTAAAGGTCCAAGAGAGAAATTTTCCTGCCAGCTGGTCCTTAAAATCACAGCAGCAGCTCTGTCTCAAATGGCAGCAATCACCCCAAGTAGGGGAAGAAGACAATATGCTATATAGGAAAGGCTACATGCAGAAGATGTAATTTCCTCTAATAATAGGTATTATTTAGCTGAGAATGAGCACAGTAATGATAATTCTCACTTTACATCCCCTGTTCAGAGCATGTGACAAGAGAAACATAACTGAGTGGCCAATACAGGTTTCTCCCACTCTCCCAAAGTACAATGATCTTATTTAGTATGATTAGCTACATTGTTTTAAGACCTGAGAAAACTATCATGATTAATTTACTAGAAGAAAATTTTTAGAAGATTTAGATTCCCAATTTGACTTGAATCACACTAAATATAATTATTCTACTTTCAGGTAGTGGGCGGAATCTGTATGTTCTCAAGAGATCAAAAACTGAAATATGTGGACATTTCCAAGCCTCAATATCCTCACATCGAAAGCTTGGAGAAGGAAGAAGTTTGGGGGAGGGGGTTTAATTTAATTTAATTTTTTCCAGATATTTTATTGTGCAATGTGGATTGCAACAGTTTTCATAATATTGTTTTATACTTGAAATACTCCCTGTACAAAACCCCACCACCAGAATTTCAGTAGCCCTCTGCCACCATCACAAGTCCCCTTCCACACCTTTTTTCTATTGTTTTCATTATAAAAACCATGAGGCTGCTTTGTAGCCGCAAGAACTGGGAAAGATCAGCTCTTCTGCTGGGTGAAGCCCTGATGAGCTGTGGAGTCTGGATGTTGAAAATGGCAGCCTTCATGGTGTGGGGTTTCTCTGGCTTCTTGCGAGGCTCTGCTGGGATGGCGGGCCAGGGCTAGAACTCCGCCTACCATCCTGGGTGCCTCATGATCAGCTGGGCACAAGGAGAGTTAGTAGTAGCTCTATGCTGTGCTCTGAGTCTCTGGATCAGGCATACCTGGGCTTGAATAGACTGCTTAGGGTGGGATTCTGACGAGCAGGGTTGTGATAAGCTCTTTCTGCTGGGTGGAGCTCTGGGTTCATCAATACATGCATGAGATGAGAGGCTACTAGAAGAGTATCCTACATGCATGGCAGAGCCTGGCAAGCTACCCAGGTCGGATTTGATAAGTCAAAAAACAGTAACAATTATAGACCTCATTCCCATGACCTGAAGGAATGGTTTGAGGCTCTTTCATGTTCCTGGAGTGAGCAGTTGCCCCTGGGCTGCACTAGCAGTGACAAGACCTATGGAGATGTTACTGGTGCCTGCTCTCGAACCAATCAATGAACAATGGGAAGACAAGTGATACAAGTGTTACCATGAGGTAGACATTTACAAAGCGGCTCATGATTGGGTTTCAGTCATACAATGTTGCAGCACCCATCCTTTCACCAATGCACATTTCCCACCACCAACATCCCCAGATTCCCTGCCCCCTCGAGCAGCCTGCTTTTTAGCAGGAATTCTTTCTCCTTCTTCCTTCTCTTCCCTCCCTCCTTCTCCTTCTCCTTCTCTTTCTCCTTCTCCTTCTCCTCCTCCTCCTCCTACTCTCCTTCTCCTCCCTTCTCCTTCTCCTTCTTCTCCTTCTCCTTCTCCTTCTCCTCCTCCTTCTTCTCCTCCTCCTCCTCCTTCTCTTTCTCCTTCTCCTTCTCCTCCTTCTCTCTCCTTCTCATTCTCCTCCTCCTCCATCTTCTGCTTCCTCTTCTTCCTCTTCCTCCTCCTCTCCTTCTTCTTTTTCTTTTCTTTTTACTTCTTCCTCCTCTCCTTTCCACACATTTGTAACCTCAGTTCACTATTCTCTTGACAATATCTCAGGGTTATGTCTTTACTGAGAACAGTCTAATCCCTTTATACTCCACATATGCACTAGACCATCCTGTGTTTGTCTTTCAGCTTTTATGACACCATGACACCCTCCAGTTTCATCCAAGTTTCATCAAACTGCAAAATTTTGCTTTCTCATTGTGTACTGAGGGGTTTTTTTTTATAGACCGCTTTTAATTTGTTTTTTATATTGGCCACACCTGGCTATACTTGGGACCCACCAGGGCTTCACTCGTCATTATTCAGGGAACCATGAAGTGCAGGAAATGAAACCCGAGGATTCACACATGTGAAGGATGCACTCTTCCACTTGTACCACACCACTGGCCCTTAAAATTATTTTTATTTTATTTTAGTTTAGTTTATAGCCATGCCCAACAATGTTCAGGGTGTTACTCCTGGCTCTTTACTCAGAAATTAATCCTGTTGATACTCAGGGGACCCGCTGTACTATTGCCTACAAGACAAGTGCCGATCCGCTGTATAGTGACTCAAGGTACCTAGCTGTACTCTGCCTCCAGCCTCAAAGAAACAGTTCTTAAAGCTAACTAACCTTGGGGCTGGAGTGATAGCCCAGCTGGTAGGGCGTTTGCCTTGCACGCGCCGGCCTGTGCTGGCCCGGGTTCAATCCCCAGCATCCCATATGGTCCCCCGAAAGCACCGCCAGGAGTGATTCTTGAGTGCAGAGCCAGGGAGTGAACCCTTGAGCATTGCCGAGTGTGACCCAAAAAGCAAAAAAAAAAAAAAAAAGCTAACTAACCTTTGGTGAGAAGATTGGTTGAGAAGACATAGGATGTTGTCTCTAGAGATGGCTCTGGGGGTAAAGGGTAAAGAGGGAATATCACTGCCTATATGCAAACATTTGCAGAATTCCCTACTCCTTCATGCCTGAAAACTGATGGGACTTTTCTTCAAGAATCTACCATAGCCCCTCAAATTCAATGGCCCTTTATTTGCCTACAGCAATCTGTAGAGTTGGCTTAATCTCTCCTTCCCTGAACCACAGTAACTTCTTTTGCAAATGGGGCAGATACACTAGTTTTTGTCTCAGTTCACTGATGTGATATATGGAATATTATTGAAATAAAAATCCTAGATACAGAACAGAGCCTGGACAGAGAGGGCTTTCAAAGTACATCAACGTCATCTTGGTGTTTTTTGTTTGTGTTTTGGGATACAACCTGTGGTGCCTCAGGGCTACTCCTGGCACTGTACTCAGGAATGACCACTGGTGATATTCATTGCCATGCACGCTTCCTACCTGGGTTCAATCCCCAGCATCCCATATGGTCCCCTGAGCACTTCCAGGAGTAGATCCTGAGTACAGAGCCAGGAATAAGCCCCTGAGCATTGCCAGATGTGATCCCAAAAGCAAATATAGTTATATTCCCAGAAGTGATATTGCGGTGAATATGGAAGCCTCAATTTCTAGTTTTTTTTAGCAATGCCCATACTATTTTCCAAAAAAGGCTGTACTCAGTTCACATTCCCACCAAAAATCAATGCGAGTTCTTTTTTCCCTGCATCGTGCCAGCGCTGGATGCTCTTGTTCTCTTAGATGTGTGGTGTGAGGTGTTATTTCATTGTTGATTTGATTTGTGTCTCTCCGATAATTAGTGATGAAGAGCACTTTTATGTGCCTTTGGCCATTTGTATTTCTTCTTAGGAAAGTTTCTTTGTTTATTTTTTCTCCCCGGTTTTGATGGGACTCGATGCTTTGTTCTTGTAAATTTCTCAGTGCCTTTTTATATCATTGTGGGACCATATCTGGATCGTTCTCTGCCTCTAGAGCAACCTGAATTCTCCCTTGAGCACATTACTCTCTCTCCTCCTTCCTCATCCTAAAAACTTCCTTAATAAAAATCTGTTTTACTTCACTGCTCATCTACTCCTGAAAATTCTTTTTCTGCAAGGAAGACAAGAACCCTGAGGAAACCCTGGTAAGGCCTAGGGACTGACTTTATTTCCTGCATAGAGCAGTTCCTCACTCCAGCCTGAGTCCGTGGCTCCCTGAGAAATTTCGGGTGGTGGGGATCAACTCCCGTGCCTAGAGTGCATGCATCCCTCAGGTGTGGCTTGATGGTCACCTCATGGGGCTGGTGGGGCTCAGGCCCACACCATGCAGAGGCTCAATGCAGATTTTATTAGTCCTTAGCCTGCTCAGTAGATCCTGGGCATCAGAGGTGGATGGGGGAGAAGTGACCATCTCTCTCCCTTTCCACCTCACACATAAACCACCCATGGGGCCTGCCGACATCATTTTGGCCACTGTGGTGGATACTGCAGTGAAGAGCCTCACCCAGAAGGAGGTAATCTGTGAAAAATATGCTGAGAAGCAATGGCCACTAACGCAGCACTCAGAACTTGGAACTAGGAATTAAAAACTTGGAAAGCTGAAAAATGGTAGAGTACCGCAATCAAATACATGAGGCAGAGCTGCGATCTGCTAGTGCTCGGCTGATTATGAGGCGTCTAGGAAGGGAAGGAGGGTTCTAGCCGTGGCCCACCATCCCAATAGAGCCTCACAAGAAGCCAGAGAAACCCCTGCACCATGAGGGCAACCATTTTCAACATCCGAACTCCACGGCCCATTAAGCTCCACCCAAGAGAAAAGCTGATCTCAAGCCCTGCTCATCAGAGTCCCACTCTACAGCGAAGCCTATTTCAAGCCCAGGTATGTTTTGAACCAGAGACACAGATACAGGGAAGAGCTGCTACTTGCTCTCCCTGTGCTCAGCTATTCATGAGGCATCCGGAAGAAGGCGAAGTTCTGGGCCAGGCCAACCATTCTTATAGAACCTTGCAAGAAGCCAGAGGAACCCCCCTGTACCATGAGGGCAATGATTTTCAATATCCGGACTCCACAGCCCATTAGAGCTCCACGCAAAGAGAAAAACCAATCTATACCGTTGGTTCATAAATAAATGTATGAACTGAGAGCCTACCACAGAGAGCATCCCACTCCATCATGGCAGAGCCTGGCAAGCTAAATCCGTGTCGTATTTTGTTTGCAGGACTCCTCTAAGAACCTCTGCATCTGCCCTGGATTGCCTCCCTGTAGGTCACTTCATAGATAGGGGGTAGTCTAAATGTGGCAGTTTATCTGACCATGTATTCTATACTGGCTGGTGTAAATATTCTCTCATGCTACCACAATCATCGTGGGACTAGATAGATCTTACCAGCATATTTGCCTGGCCACATTGGATCTCTTAAGTAATTAGACCAGAGAGAAGTGCTGTTTGCCTCCAAGCAAGCAAGCATGGCTCCCTGATAACTCAATAGTAGCTAAAATACAAACTACCGTGAAGTAGATGAGACTCTTGTGAAGACTTGGAGAAATATTTAACTGGAATTAGTATAGTCTTTGGTAGTAGAGGTTTGCCATCCCTAAAAAACCCCCTTCTCTACCCTATATAAAGACATTTCCAGGCAGATCTTGGCTCAAGACATTAGCATATAAAAAGGGTCTAGGTGAGGTGCTGGGAAAAAATTACCTGAGGGCATTTGACCCTCCCTAGCTTCACATAATAGTGAGATGTCTGACTAGGCTGCTTCCTCTCTGGCGCTCTCTCTCTTTTTGGGCTGTCTTTGAGGCTTGCACTCTTCTTGGGAGCCCTCTTGTCTTTGTCTCCTTTTACAGGGCCTTAACACGTGGTGGCCGCCATCTTGGCCTACACGTGGCTGGGGTTCTGGCCGGGAATCCTAAACACAGGGTTTTTCCTATTGGTGATCTGTGTAGGCCTGAACCTGTGATAAGTAAAGCCTTTTAAAACTGCATCGGATTCCTGACTCTTCATCCATTCCTGCTGGCTTTGGAGGTAGAAGGGAACTAGCTTCCCCGGCACTGTTGGGGACCCCAGCCGCGCCCCCAACATCTGGCGTCCCGGGGGGGGCTTCCCCTGCATCTGGAGTGTCCCACTGAGATGTTGATGAACTTTTCCTGAAGCTGGGAGCAGAAACCTTGAACAGTGAGTTTAAATGGGTTACCTCTCGGAGGTTTTTTTCTTTGTTCTGGCTTCACCTGTTTATTCAGATGCTAGTAGCGAGTGGTAACATTTGTAACTCCTGCTTTTCTTTCAGAGAGTCATGAAATTGAATCTAGCAAAACAGATTTCAAAGCTTGACAATAACCTAGGAGGAAGAAAAGTAACCTCCAGAGGAGGCCGACTCTCAAACTGAAAATCTGCCTGGAGTTAATACCTCCAAAGGCCGGAGATACTCCTCTCTGATGGAGACTGAATCTCAAATTGAGGGATTCCCTAAAATTCTTACAAAATCTGATGAGGAGGAAGGGAAGAAACAGATTAATTCCCCAACCTGTCCAGGCTCCCAAAAGGCTTGTAGTTCCTCCTGTTCTAAATTTAATGGGTCAAAGAGCAAAGCTCTGGGAGCTTCGCTAACATTCCTCATGACTGTTCCTTATTTTGGTCTTTTCTGGTGCTAACTCTTGTGATTTTTGTGATAAAACTGCACCTCTCCCAACGGAAGCTGCGTGCAAGTTCTGAAGAGCAAGTTGTTAAGTTTAAGTTAGAGGCTTTCCTGGACCTTGGTTTGAGAAACCAAAGGTCAGATTTTTGGTGGCATCTTTTATATAATTCAACTGCAAAGAGCTTTGAGGCTCAATCTACAGTTGCCTGCCACCTTCCTAAGTACCATAGCTTTTTCCATAAAGACAAACCGGATTAAATTGTCCAGTTTTTATTTTTTGTGCTCTGTCCCCACGTGGCTGAAGGTTTGCAGACAAGTTATTTGATTGGATATTTATGGCAAAAGACTTCTGGAAAATGAATAGTTTTGATGAATGATTTATGGCAAATATTATGGCTAATGACGAAGTTTTAAACGTGCTTAAAAAAAACTTTCAAATTGAGTTATTAAAGCAAGAAAAACAGGCATCTTTAACATTATTCACCTTAAATTTGTCTCAAGGGAGAGCCAGTGGAAAACACTTTTTTGAAGATTGACAAAAAACCAATCAATTCACCTATCTAAGTAAAAATTAATTATAAAATGGCTAGCAGGTCTAAAAAACACTTTCTTTCAATACAGGTTTAAAAATATCTAATTTCTTTCAGTATAAAGTCTTACTTTTAAATTGCAAACTTCTGCTGAAACATCCCAGATTGGTTCATTTTAATGATAATCTTGCCTTTGCAGCCTGTTGAACAAGGTCCATCTTAAATAACAATAATTTTGCTTTGGCAGCCTGTTGATCTTCGCTCATCTTTACTAAAAAATAACCTTGCATTGCAGCCTGTTGATACTTAAGATGAAGATAACCCTTTCTTTCTTAAAAAAAAAATCTTTTAAAAAAACTGCCTTGGAGTGTGTTTAAAGGTGCAGTAAACTTAGCGCCTACAGTGCCTCAATACTCCAAGACTTCTAAAACAGTGCTCACTACAAAAAATTTAATAATTTGCCAAAAAGGTTTTTCTCCTAATGTTTCCTTTCACAAGGTGCTGAAGTTTCTTTATGTTCTTGAATTCCTGCCAAAATATTAAAATCTCTATTTGTGATTAATCTCGCAAAATTGTTTTTTGTCTCGCCTAAAATTAAGCTACAGGTGCCAGTGTTCCCTTGCTGAAGATGCCTTGCAAAATGCCTGTACCACTGTTCCAGACACCTGTTCCAGCTAAAGACTCTTGTTCCAGTGTTCCTGAAACCTGTTCCAGTGTTGCTGACAATTCAACAAGTTCCTTATTGCCGCTCCAAAGACTCTATACTCATAGATCACCACTATTGCTGTTCCAGAAGTAGCCCCAACAAACTTTGTTCCAGACACCCAACTTTACTTAAAATATGGCAAATTGACTCTCATAAATTATGGACAGTGCAAACTATGGTTTGTCAATCAGAAAGCTAGAAACACTTTGTCATGAGCCTTGCTTTGGGTCCAAAACAAGTTAGGATCCTAAAGTAACATGTATAATCATTTTGCAATTGGAATTGTTTTTTTTCTTATCTTAATTTTCTGTATGTTACTAAAAATATTTGTACTTTTTCAATTTTATTATAGTAAACTAATCACACCAGTTCCCAGCCTGGCCTGTCAGAAACCCAGCCTACAAGGACCTCACCACACAGAGACCCGCCCCCTTCAGAGGAGAGTATTTCAAGCCCAGAAATGCTTGAGCCTAAGACACAGGTACACCCGGCAGAGCAGAAACCAGCTTTCCCGTTAGCTTGGCCGCTGAGCGGCCACAGTATTTACCTCCAAATTACCATAAATATTCTACCCACCTCTGAGAGAGCCCCCACAAAGTAATGAGAATATAGCGCCCGCATGGCAGAGCCCTGGCAAGCTGTCCAATGCGTGTTCGATATGCCAAATCCAGTAACAGAAATGTTTATTTTCCTGACCCCGAAAGAGCCCTTAATATGGCAGCAGTAAGAAAGGGGCAAACAAGCAGTGCCTGATAAAATTTCATGGCCATCCTAGGCTGCCAAAACGAAGAAGGACTAAAAATGACTGTCTGTACTTTCAATGCACGTACGCTGGCATCGGAAGCATATATTGAGGATCTGATGCTGCAAGCGCAAAAGATCAAGTACGCACATCATTGGTCTGACTGAGACGAGGGAGGCGCCAGTTGCATCATGCTGTATTTGACACCGGAGAAGAATTGTTCCCTTGGAACATGCGACAAAAGAGGCGTCGGTGGCGTTGGTGTCCTTGTCAACACGAACATGGCCGTAAACATTGATTCATTTGAATGCCTAACAAACCGAATAGGAAGATTACACTTGAAGAGATGTGGCCCACTGCCAGCAATTTCTATCTTCATTGTCTACGCACCAACATCCACATACAAAGAAGATGAAATTGAGAAATTCCTACATGGAATTGGAGGAGTTCTATAAAAAAAGATCACACCTTCTACAAGATCATAGTCGGTGATTTTAATGCCAAGATAGGGACCAAGAAGATCGGCTGAAGAACTCCACATCGGGACCCATGGCCTAGAATGGAACGAACAGGGTGAGAGACTATCTGAGTTCATCATGTCCACCAAGACCATTCATGGGAACTCACAGTTCCAGAAAGCTGAAGCGAAACGTTGGACATGGGAATCTCCTGGCGGACAGTTCCACAATGAAATTGACCACATCATCTTCAATCGACGGTTTTGTCTGACCGATGTTGCTGTCGTCCCCCAAATTCCAAACAGGATCGGACCACCATCTCCTTCGTGCAAAAATTCTACTTCCCGCAACGGGGAGAAAAGGCTGCAAAGTTTAAGAAGAGAACTCCCCAGAACGACCACCAACTGGGAACTCTTTGGCACCATTGCAGCAACATGGGAAGATACCATCATTGACGACATCGATGAAGAATACAACCGACTGGTTCAGCACCTCCATGATTGTGCGAAGAATGCCGAGAGAAAGACACACAAAAAGGACGCCTGTCTTCAGAAACTCTTGAGCTCATTCGCCAACGTGGCAAGGCGCTGAGCCTCAGGAGACCAAATGCTAACATCCAAGCTTGCTAAATGGTGCAGAGAAGCGATAAAAGAAGACCTCAAAGACAGAAGAGCAGAAATACTGGAAGATGCAGCAGAAGCCGGAAAAAGCATTCGCACTGCCCGCCTGTCCTTCGCCAACTATAAGACCAAGATGACTGCCCTCCGACGCCCTGATGGATCTATCACATCTTCCAGAAAGGCAATGGAGAAGATTATCCATGACTTCTACTCAAATCTCTTTGATAGCCACATCCACCTGCCCACATACCAAATTCCACAGGATGGATATGTCATTCCCAACGCTCTCCCTTCTGAAATCCGGACATGCCATCTCGTCGGTAAAGAAGGGAACAGCACCAGGCCCAGACAAAGTCAGACCCGAACACCTGAAGAATCTGCCGTCGGTACTCATCAATACACTAGCTCGGCTCTTCACACGCTACCTGTCCGAATGCAAGGTGCCCTCCCAATGGAAAAACCAGCAGGACAGTTCTACTGTTCAAGAAGGGAGACATTCACGACATCGGCAACTATCGCCCCATCTGCCTGTTGTCCGGGTCATCTACAAGCTGTTTTACACGAGTCATCCTGAACAGGATTAGCAGAACACTAGATGAAGGACAACCATGCGAGCAAGCAGGCTTCCGGAAAGGATTCAGCACAATCGACCATATCCACACAGTAACCAAGCTCATCGAGGTTTGTAGGGAGTACAAGATGCCGCTCTGTCTCACATCTCATTGATTTACAGAAAGCCTTTTGATTCTGTGGAGACTGAAGCAGTCATCGAAGCCCTAGCCAAACAGGGTGTTCAAACCCAATACATCAAGATCCTTCGTGAGCTGTATTACGGATTCACCACCAGGATCTCACCATTCTACAAAGAAGTGATCATTAATGTGAAAAGAGGGGTCCGACAGGGTGATACCATTTCACCAAAAACTCTTCAGCGCCACCCTCGAGAACATCATGCGACAATTAGAATGGGAAGGAATGGGAGTGAAGATAGATGGTCGGCAACTACACCACCTCCGCTTTCGCTGATGACATCGTTCTAATAACACCAAACATTAGCCAAGCGGCACAAATGCTGGCTGACTTCTCGACCGAGAATGTGGAAAGATAGGTCTACAGCTGAATCCTAAAGCAAACCATGTTCATGAAGAATGAACTAGTTCCAGAGGCCCCATTCACTCTCAATGGAACAAACATCTCTGAATGCAGCAGTTATGTGTACCTAGGTCGAGAAGTCAACATGATGAACGACCTAAAAACCTGAGCTGCGCAGGAGGAAGAGAGCAGCATGGAATGCCTTCAAAGGCATCGAAGAAATAGCTAAAAGGACAAAGAACCCTCCGGCTCCAGGCACATCTCTTTGACTCCACCGTTCTCCCTGCATTAACATACGCCTCAGAGACCTGGGCCCTACGAAAGCAGGATGAGAATGCTATTCGGGCCTCCCAGAGAGGAATCCAAAGAGCTATGCTTGGAATATCACGCCTCACTCAAGTGGAGAGAAGGAATCCGGAGTTCTGACCTCCGTCGCTATTCCAGAATCAGGGACGCTGTCTCTTTTGCCAAGGCATCGAAAAATCAGATGGGCTGGACATGTAATGCCATTTGGAGACAACCGCTGGACTAGAGCCATTACCGACTGGATCCCCACGGATGTCAAAAGATCACGTGGCCGCCCACCTACAAGATGGTCAGACTTCCTTGTCAAGACCCTGAAGGAAACGGTTTGAGGCTCTTCATATTCCTGAATCAACCAGATGCCATTGGGCTACATTGGTACTGATAGGGTCCAATGGAAATGTTACTGGCGCCCACTCGAGCAAATCGATGAATAACGGGATTCAAGTGATCAAGTGATCAAACTAATCAAGGGAGCTAAGCTGCAGGACACCCTGCATCTGCTCTGGATTGCCTCCTGCAGGTCA
>JAJIBD010038733.1:0-13653 GCA_021461705.1 Cryptotis parvus
ATTTATACATATGTTATACAAATGTATATCATATCAATATATTTTATCCAGGTTACTGTTTGGGGGCAATAGCATTATTTCCAGATTCTGGCTATTGTGACTAGTGCTGGAATGAACATAGGAGCGCAGATGTTGTTTATGCATTGTGTTTTGGGCCTTTGGGACATATACCAAGGAATGGAATTGCTGAGTCAAATGGAAGATCAGTTCCTAGTTTTTCTGAAGAATATCTACATCATCTTCCAAAATAGCTGGACTATTTAAAAAAAATAATTATACCCCTGTGAGATATACAATTACAAAGATGTTCATGTTTGAGTTTTAGTCACACAGTATTCCAGCACCCATGCCTCCACCAGTGCCCATTTCCTACCACCAATATCCCTGATTCCTCCCCCCCTCCCCCAGCCTGCCTCTATGGCAGGCCTTTGCCCTTTTCTCTGTCTCTCTGTCTTTCTATCTCTCTCTGTCTCTCTGTCTCTCTATCTCTCTCTTATTCTCTCTCTCTTCATTCTCTTCATTCAACCATTACACATTTAGCTTGCAATACATACATTTAGAGCATATTATGTATATCTCTTTGCCTACATTCAATGCTCAGTTGTAGGCTGGTTTTTATCACATTCCAGCAATTATTAGTATACTGTTCCTTTCTCTGTCTTACCTAACCTCTGACTCCCACGCACTTGCAGAAGATTCTACCCACTGATAACACCTCCTTATCCATGTTTTGCCTGGAAAGGCTGAACTATTTGACATTTCCACCAGCAGTGAGTGAGGGTGCCTTTATCGCGAATTCAAATTAACACTTGTTGGTATAGTGAAGAGTGCCATTCTCTGCAGTGTGAGTCGATATCTCAATGATTTGATTAGCATTTTCCTGATGACTAGGGACACAGAAATTTTCTCATTCTATGGCCATTTGTATTTCTTCTTTGAGGAAATTTCTGGTCATCTCTTATTGTCATTTTGATGTGGCTGGATTTTTTTTTTTTTTTTTGCTTTTTTGGGTCACACCTGGCAATGCTCAGGGGTTACTCCTGACTCTGCACTCAGGAATCACTCATGGAGGTGCTCTGGGGGCCATATGGGATGCCGGGGATCGAACCGGGCGGCATGCCGGCTACGTGCAAGGCAAATACTCTACCGGCTGGGCGATCACTCCGGCCCCGGTGTTGCAGGACTCCTAAGGGCCGCTGCATCTGCTCTGGATTGCATCCCGAAAATCACTCCGTAGATAAGGGGGTAGTCTAAATGTGGCAGTTTATCTGACCATGTATGCTGTACTAGCTGGTATAAATATTCTCCCATGCTATCACAATCATCGTGGGACTAGCTAGATCTTACCAGCATATTAGCCTGGCCACGTAAGGACACCTAAGTAATTAGACCAGAGAGAAATGCTGTTTGCTTCCAAACAAACAAGCATGGCTCCCCTGATAAAATATAAAACTACAATGAAGTAGAGGAGACTTGTGAAGGCTTGGAGAAATATTTAACTGGCATTGGTGTTGATCTTTGGTACAGTGACATGCCATCTCAGAAACCCCCCTTCTCTACATTTCAAAGGCATTCCTGCTCAAAACATTAGCACAGTAAAGGCCCTAGGTGAGATGCAGGGAGGGGACTACCTAAGGGCATTGGACCCTCCCTGCTTTCCATAACAATGGGAGGAAGGTCTGAGTTGCTGGGGGTATAAACTTGCAGGTTCCCGCTCTCCCGGGCTTCTTCTTCCCGGTGGGATCTCGCCTTGTGAGCATTTATTCCCCTTGGAAGTTTCACACGTGGTGGTCGCCATCTTGGCCTACACTTGGCTGGGGTTCTAGCCTGGAATCCTAAGCATCGGGTTTTTCCTTTTTTGCTGATTTGTATGCCTGAACCTGTGATAAGTAAAAGCTTTTTAAAACCTCATCGGATTTCTGAGTGTTCATCCATTCCTCGCCGGCTCGGAGGTAGAAGGGAACTTCGCTTCCCGGCACTGTCGGGGACCCCGGCGGCGCGCCCGACACCCGGGATGTTTTTTCTTGTAAAGTTCTATCAGTGTTTTATATCTCTTGGATATGAACACTTTATCAGGATGAGTGGGGAAAAATAATTTCATGGGGGAAAGATAATTCCCTCATAATCTGTGGGCTGTCTTTGTATTTTGGTAATTATGCACTTAAGGCACAGAAGTTTCTTAACTTAATGTAGTCCTATTTGCTTACCTGTGGTTTCAAGGGTCTGCCCAGTGCTGTTTTATCCTTAAAGATGTCTCTAGCTTTAAAGTAATGGAAAATTCTCGCTTTGTTTTGGTCTATATACCTTAAGGATTCGGTATGATATTGAGGTCTTTAATCCATTTTTATTTTAATTTTGTGCATGGCATTAGATAAAAGCCTGAGTTCTTTTTGTATGTATGCAAATAATGAAATTGAAGAGAAGGATTAAAACAAAAATAATGCCATTCACCACTGTGCCTCAGAAAATAATGCTTTGTCTACAAAGCATTACCAAAGTTAATTGAATACCTATATAGAATACCCAGAACATTTTTCAAAGAAATATATGGGCTATTACTAAAATCATATGGAACATTACCCTCCCTACAATATCCAGAGAAATCTTTGGAATAAATAAAATTAGTGTAGACAGCATTTTCCCCAACTTAAAAGTACTAGAAAGTGCTAGTAGTTAAAACAACATGGTCCTAAAATAAGGACACTTTAAATCAATGGAACAGGATTTAATGTCAAGAGAAAGACCCTTAGGTATAGTGTCCAGTTTATTTTTCCTAAAGAATCAGAAATATTAAATGGAGCAAGGAAATTATCTTCAATAAGTGGTATTGGGAAAAATGGTTGACTGCATGTGCTTTCCTCTAGAGAGATTTCCTCTAGAGAATAGAATTCCCAGAGTTTCTCTCACTCCTTCTTTCTGAAATCTTGCTAATTCTTATGCTTAGTATGACTTTCTCGGATACTTTTCATGCTATTCAAGTCAGAACAACTCTTCCTGTACCTCTCTCCCTCTCAATCACCATCAAAATGGAACAATAAAATAGAACAAAAACTTCTGGACACAAGAATGGGGAAGTAAAAATGTCATTCAGAACTGATGCAGAAAGAAAATATGAGGAGACGGTGCCATGGAATGATGGTTTTCAAATCTTCTCCCTGTAGTATCTTCAGTTTGCCTTAGCATTTGTAAACATGTTAATTTTGACCCGTTCTCATTTCTTTATGTACATATTAAAAATACACACATACAAACATGAATACATACATGCATACATTCACACACTCACAGCTCTTTACTTTTTTTTTTTTGTTTTTGGGTCACACCCGGCGATGCTCAGGGGTTTCTCCTGGCTCTGCACTCAGGAATGACTCCTGGCAGTGCTCGGGGGGACCATATGGGATGCCGGGGATCGAACCCAGGCCGGCATGGGCGGCCGCGTGCAAAGGCAACGCCCTACCCGCTGGGCTATCCCCGGCCCCATACAGCTCTTTACTTTTTTAATGGAAAAATCTATGTCTTAAGTATGTTACAGTTAATGGGAGGAGAAAAAGAAATATCTTCCCAAAGGCCCTGCCAAGAGTCTTCCTGACTCATTCATATACTGGTATGAAGACAATTCCACAGTCGTATTCACCAGATTTTATTTCATCTCATACTCAACAGTGGATTATTATTGTGTAATAGTGGATCGTTATAAAATACTCAACATTGAATAAGTCAGATTTCTTTCCTTTAAGGGAACACCTTACATGCTACCAAATATGTGACTTAAAAAAGAAATTATGAAAGTTGTTTTCACCCACTGACCTCTTATTAGGATGCCTTCTGCACAGCTTGTGAACCTAAGTAGTCAAGTAAAGGTCAGTTGTCACTGAGAGATGTATCTAAGCAACCATGGTGCTAAGCAACAGCTTGAAGTGTCCCCTGGTACTAGGACTTGACCTTGACTGAAACCAAAGCTTGATTTGAGTACAATGGGAATAGTATAAAAAGAAGAGAGTGGGAGAAAAAATATAGGGGAAACAGAAAAAGGAGTAAGATGATAAAGGAAGACAATGATAGAAGAAATGGTTAGGTTCAAAAAATAGGAAATATGTAAGTGTCATGAAGACCAATGCAAAGAAAGGTTATAGTTTTAAAGCTTTAATGAATGTGCTACTTCATTAGTGAATGCATCCACCAGTGTGTCAAACTATTCCACCTCATGAATCTTTCTGACTTAAACAAAATTTCTTCTATTATGAGTACATGGATTTCTGTTGGTCTGTAAGTGTAGAAATGTTTTAAACCATTGGTCTATTGACTCAGTTATAGCTGTCAAATCATAGATTAGTATGTAGGTCTGGTGCTGGTGTACAGGTATAACTTAGGTCATCTAGAAGTAAAGTTTTTTACCTTGCCTGGGCTCACTCAGAGGCAAAGGTAAAACTTGAACATCTTGTACAACAGGCATGCACTTGAGGATATAATTCAGAGGGGAGATACCTGACATGGTCATATAGATGAAACAGTATGAAATTGGTGAAGAGGAGAGATTGTTGGTTGAAGAGGAAATGACACTATGTCCAGGGGCTGGAGTGTTAGCACAGTGGGGGAGGACATTTGTCTTGCACCACGGCCGATCTGGGTTTGATCCCGGCATCCCATATGGTGCCTCAAACACCGCCAAGAGTAATTCTTAAGTGAAGAGCCAGGAGTGACCCCTGAGCGTCGCCGGGTTTGACCCAAAAAAAAGAAAAAAAAAAAAGACACTAAGTCCAAACTGCTGATAGGGCCAAATTGGGGGTAATCCTCAGATCAGCAGCAAATCCTTGATAATCTCTACTTTACTGTGAATATTCTTATGGAGATAGTCAGGAACCATCCATAGATTCCTTTATTTAAGTGAGACTCTTACGATCCCAGAAAATCCTGCCACATCTCTACTGGGACTTGCTAGTCTGGTAAAACAGTTTGAAATCCAAGTTATAATTAGTCTTAGGATATTTGTGATACTAAGATTCCAGGCAGCACCTAGAATGGAATATCGAATTTGCAATGTCTCTAGAACCTCAGAGCCCATCCCATCCACTTGCACATGCTGTTTACAGACTCCATCTGCTCTAAACATATTCTGCTTTCACCATCTCCCTCCAACTGGGTGCGAGCAATGCAGCCCGCCGATAGCGCATGAGCCACTCCTCGAAGCTGCCGTGCACACCCTTAGCAGGAGTAGTAGATGCCTTTTCCACAAGACTCTAAAACAGGGTCATTAAGAGCTGTCATTCCTGTTTGCTAAACCAATTTATCTCTATCATTGTTGTGTGCCTTAAGAATCTTTCAGACTCATGGAAAAGCATCTGATCCCTGAGAATACTTGGCATGTGGCGAATGTGGCATGTGTTTATGAGCTGTATCTTCCCTGAGCGTTTACAGGTTTCAGGCTTTTGTGGTCTGCCTCCTCCCTAGGGTGATTTCTAGGTGTAGCTTTGTCTGGAAAGTACCAGGTGCTTTTGGTCTGGAGTAGATGATACTTCTCTTTGTTTGGCCTTTAAAAATGAGACAAGAAGAACACTGGGAACATCAAGTGCATATTTATGCCAGAAGAACGCAAGTATGTGAGTGTGTGTTAGAAACTGTTGAGAGCAAACTTTCCACGGACTTTGCATCATTTGCATATGACCCAAAATACAGACTGATAGAAGTTGTAATTCAAAACTCATGCTGACTACAAGATAAAATAATTCTTTTTCTTCATAGAATGCCTGTGCTTTAGTTTAATGGACATCAGTTCCTACTACATGATAATTAAATATTTGGGAATTCCCCATTTTTGTAAGGCATGATAAACCTGATCTTACATGTAAATACAGAAAAATACCTGATCCTTTGTGTGTATAATCAAAAAGCTATTATATAATCACTATCCTCAACAGAGCTGTACAGTCTTTTTGGGGAAGGAAGATAGTTGTGACAGTATCAGGATCAGCAGCAACCATATCCGGGCCCCAGGGCCACAGAAGCCTCTGTGACTTGTGAGCGACTTCTCTGATAAACCATGAGAAACCTGTAACACTACCTAGAGGTGACATTAGAGTGTGTCTATGACATGATTTGGATTTGTGTTTTGGCTTTATAACATTCAATTCTAGAGAATTTGTGAGGTGCCCTGTTTCCTTTTTTAAAATAAATTACTCTTCTGTTAAAGCAAATCAAAGTTGTTTTTTTGATGGTTATAATTAAGAGCCATGACTTATGCAAAGAGTTGCATGTAGAATGAGAGAGGCAAAAGACCCCTCAGGAAATGAAAAAAAATGGAATTAAAATGGATTTTTGGTCTTAATGATTTTTTGAGGAAATCAAATATCTTAGTTTAATCATAGTAAATAACTAACAGTGTCCGCAGAGGTAAAACTGTTAATTGAATTGTCATCTATTTTCTTCTATAATATTGCATCATGAAAGGAAACTTTGAAATCAAGTGTTTACTTATGAAGACAGTGTAAGTAACAAAATGAAATCAATTGCTGTTGTATAGGGGAAAATTGCAAACGTTGAAAAATAAGAGAGAGAGCAAGTGGATCAAACTAAGCTCTAATATAGGCCCAACCACAGTAACTTTCTCTTGAGTTATTAATTTTCTTCCATATTTAAGGTTGTGGCAACAAAAACTTTTGAATTTATAAACATAAAGTATTATTTACACTGTATTTAAAACATTTTATTATTTTTATTTTTTATTTTTTTACTTTTTTGCGTCACACCTGACAATGCTCAGGGGGTTACTCCTGGCTCTGCACTCAAGAGTTACTCCTGGTGGTGCTCAGGGGGACCATATGGGGTGCCAGGGATTGAACCTGGGTCAGCCGCATGCAAGGCAAATGCCCTACTCACTGGACTATCACTCTGGCCCCATTTTATTATTTTTATATCATTGTGTTTCTCAAGTGAAAAGCTAAGGCATATGCAAATATGAAAAATAAAGGTATCACAGAAATATCCAAAATACCACAAATACCCAAAAGGTATCATGAAGTGTACACAACAAACTATGTTACACAATTGTTCTCTGATAGAACTATTCACCAAAAAAGGATACATATCCCAGAAACGTACAGAAATATGGAGCCATATAGGCAAAGGGAATCTGTCTTCTGAGTGCAGCTGGAGGTCAAAATATGGATCCTGGATCCCAGATCCCAAAGGTTGAAACTTTCAATGTTGAATTTGCCGACCCAAATTTTGGGGTAATACACAATTTGATAAAACATAATTCTTCAATCAACAGTTTACTAATTTGTATAGTATGGCCTTATACCCACAGTCAACTCGTGTTCATCCATTGTAGAAAACTGACAGTTCTTGAGTTTTATAAAATGTAACTCTGAATAGCTCAGGCAGGTGGTGACCACCGTCAATCTGATGTTCCAGATGTTTTTATTTTTTAGAGCAGATTATCACAAGCTCAGCACATTTTTATTTGGAATCTTATGTATTTAGAAGTGCTTTTCTGTTTCTATAAAAAGAAAACAAAACTTGTAAGTTTGCTTTCATCTACCAAGGATAATAATATACCATTAAGTTTCTTACTCAGAATTATAGTAATTCTGACTCAATATAGTAACTTAGTCCCAAGGATACTTTATTTCACCATCCCACAAAATATCATCTCATCCATTGCATTTTTTGTTTATTTTTTTGGACAGCACTGACATGCCTGTCAGTGCTGAGGGTTTACTTGGCTCCATGCTCAAGGATCACTCCTGGTGGTGCCCAGGGTCCCATATATGGTGCAAAGGGATCAAACCTTGGTCAGACATGTGCTAAGCAGGTGTCCTATATAGTGTCCTATCATTCCAGCCTCAAGTGAAATGTATAACAAATAAATGCAAATAACATAAAAAGAGAGCTAAATGCATTGTGTTACAAATAAAGTTAAGTATGTGAGAGGTAAATATAGAAATTACAAAATAACTTTGGACCCTTCTATGTCAGTCAGGAATAAATGAAACATGCTCCTAAACGATGAACAAATTGTTGTCTGTGTTTCTCCTATCTTGAAAAGCTCTATACATACCATGTGTGGAGGGTACCTGATTTTGGACATGTCATATTCCTTTTTATATATATATATATATGCATATATATTATATATATATAATATTGTTCTCTTTCATATATAATTGGCTATTTTTGATAGTACTCAAGGCATTCAATTTGATTTGCACTTTAAGTAATGTTGGTCCTTGGTTATTATAACCTTGTAGGTCCAAGAAAATTAAAGTATAGATCCAAGAAGATTAAAGAGATTTGGGGGACTTTTGAGAGGCTTTATGAATCCTGCAAAAACCATTAAGAGAATAGTATCAAGACTGGTACCTAGGATTTTGCAGAATATTCTTCACTAAAAATTTCTCCTTTTAGAAAAGTTTTACCTTGCTAAAATGGTAGACTAAGTTACATATAGCTTGAGTTATCTGTTAGAAATTGTATATTAAATGAACCATAAACCTTATATTTCAGTATTTTCATAAGACCAATATTAAATCTACATACAAGTAGCATACAAGATGTCTTAATTAGGTAGCATTTGAATGTATATGAACATGTATAGCAATTTATACTTTTATGTCCTTTATTCCTAATATAAAGTCACCCTTTCTAAACACTCACCTATAGTCTCAGAACTCTTAAAAGAGACAACTTTTATGAGCTTTTACCAAAAGCAACCTTAGATATTATTATTAAGAAAAAGAATGACATAGAGTGCAGTGAACATGACAGTTAAATATAATCAAGTACACAGTACACTACATGTTGTATATATGTATAGATATATACCTGTTGTTAGTGTTGCAAGTGCAGCTGCAATACCCAGCTATGTTGGCAGCTGGCAGACAGGGAGACAGGCTTGTCTACACCCAGGGCTCTGCCCCCATGGGCCCTGGATGGTTGATGGTCAGACATAGAAAATGACTGAGCAGTGCCACAGCAGAACCTGTCAAGCTACTCATGGTGTACTCTATATGCCCCAAACAGTAACAATAATAGACCTCATTCCCAACGAATGGAGACGTTACTGGTGCCCTCTTGAGTAAATTGATAAACAATGGGAAGACAACTGACAAGTGAAAAGATATATATCTTGTCACTTGTATCACTTTTCTTCCCATTGTTCATTGATTTTCTTGAGCGGGTACCAGTAGCATCTCCATATATCCCTGTCACATGCTAGAGTAGCCCAAGGGCATTAGCTTGCTCCAGGAACATGAAGAGCCTCAAATCATTCCTACAGGTCATGGGAATGAAGTCTAAATTGTTATTGTTTTGGCAAATCAAATATGACACATGTAGCTTGTCAGGCTCTGCTGTGCAGGTGGGATACATAAACATATTTCTTTATGCATTTCATATATATACTTATATATATTTGACCTTTTGTGTCAGGGATGTTTCCAAGGTTCTTTTAAATTGTAGTGTGTATTAGAGCTTTTTATTTGGGGTGCTCAGTGGTTCCTAGCAAGCCAGGTCAGCACTTCAATGGAAGGACATGGGGGTGCACCTATGTTCTACGGTGCTCCAGAGCACAGAGCCAGGGTCAGCTGCACACAAAGCAAGACCTTAACCCCTGTACTATATCTCTGTTTTAGGATCTCATGTCCTTTCTTTTTATTGTCACGCAATATTCACGGAGTGATATACCACACAAGGTTGCTTATTCATTCATCAATTGATGGACATCTGGGGTGTGTGTGCATTCAGGTGTGGTTTGTGAATGATGTTGCCAAGAACACTGGTTTCCAAGGTTTTTGTACCATGCACACCTACAGTGTAAGCTTTTGGGGACTGTGGGGTGCCTCCTGGATTCATCACTGAAACTCAACTTCCAGGGGCTGTAAAAGAATGGCAACAACAAAGGTCCGAGAGATAGCACAGCAGGTAAGGCTCTCGCTGCATGGGCCATTTGCCTTGTATACATATATGTACATATATATATATATATATATATAAATACATACACATTTATATGTTAAGATGACTCCACAAATATATGGATAAAATGCTCAAATTTGAACATTTAATAATACCACATAATTCAGATAAGAAAAAATGAAAGAATCAGAAAAGCAAAAATAAGATGTCACAATTCTTCAATGTACTTGAAAATGCTTATGTATTTAGCAAAAAGCTAAACAAACTTCTTTTTACAAAAAGAAATTGTATGATGTTATCTCACAAATCATTTGAAACTCTCAAAATATCTTAAAAAAATTAAAATAATATTTATTCCACAACTAACCCATATTATCCATGTTGAAACCTTATGGCCAATCCACATAGCCACCCTGTTTTTACCCATTACAGCATGCCTCTTCTAGATGATATGTAAGGAAGTAATCATGCATATAGGGTTGTCACAGCAAATAGTCTCCCTGATTTCTCCTAGGGGATTCATTTGGTTAACAAAGACTGAATATTGTAGAAACACTATTGTCTTGGCACCATGCTTTCTACTTCCTGCAGTAGCAGCAGAGGTAAGGACCAACGTTTCTCCTCAAATGCTTCTCAGCAAATATACAGCTATCTAGACCAACGCGAAATTTTTTTAAAAAACACAGTGGTTTCTTCAGATAGTTTAGTTGCAAGCAAACAAACAATAAAAAAAAGAAAAATTATTAAAAGCTTGTGAAGGAGGACAGAAATTTTTGTATTTTTCTCTTCTAAGGGTATAATCATTGAGAAGTCTACATTTTAAAAGCATTACTAGCTTCCTGGCAGTGAATTATCTTATATTAATTACATTTATTTATTTCTGTTGGCAGACTGACTATTACAGTAAATCAAGCAATTAACAACCTTTTATATTACACTCAGAAGAGAGGTAACATGATGCCAGATGGATTTACTAATTTATTTGCATTTCAGTCAAAATTTTTTTGTAAGTATATTGGCCTTTATATTATGGGTTATGGCTGTTTGATCAATAGTGGAATTGTAAGATTCTTCTAGGGGGAGTAACTAGAACCAAGCAGTTGGGAGGTTAAGAATCTCATTCAAGAGTTGTTGAACTACCACTTAGATATTAATCATTGAAAGCACAAAGTTGCAATGGGGAATAGGATATGCAGAATAATATTTACTTGGTTTATCCTGTTTATAAAGTCAACCTTTATGTAATAGATAATCACTTGTGACTGAAATCCTATTTCTACTGTTTCAAATTGTTAATAGGAGATGGAGTATCCAGAAATTTTCTATTCTTTCATCTATTTTTTTTTACATTCTCAGTTTTCTTTACTTTTTCAAAAAACACAAACTTATTCATAGCAGATTTTCAGGAATATTACGTTCCAAGACCACTGCTACCACGAGAGTAAGCTTATCACCATCAATATTATTCCAAGCAACCTTCAAAGCCTGCTTCCTCTACAGACATATTTTAAAAACCGGTTACTCTAGTAGATAGGGCAAGAAGTGTGGATTTTTTTTTTGTTTTGTTTTGGGACCATACCTGGTAGTGCTCAGGGTGTTTTCCTGACTCCATGTTCAGAGATAACTCCTGACTGGGGGGTTCATGGGGACAGAATCAGGTTGGTTATGTGCAGACAAGTAACCAACCCACTATGTTATCTCTCCAGGCTCTGGTTATTGCAGTTTGGAACCTAGGGTTACACTATTGTCTGGTATATACCTATATCAGACCTCTATGCAATCGATGCAACTTCTAACACCTGTTCCTGTCAACTCTCAGCTGCCTTTTTGTGTTAATTTTTTTTATTAAGACACCATGATTTACAAAGTTATTCATAACTAAGATTTACACATGCAATGTTTAAGCACCGAACCCATCTCTAGTGTCAACTTTCAACACCAATATTTCCAGATTCCCTTCCATATCTACCCAAATTCCTTCCAGCTTGCCCTCTTACAGGAACCATTCTAAGTTTGATTGTTAAAGTTTAGATTTCTTGATACAGTGTTGCTGACTATATGGTTTTGGATATTTGGTTCTAACATTCCTAAAACTACCTTTACACATTAATGTCCTTACCTAGTTGCTTCTTATCTGTCAGTTTCCCCCCTTAACTTTCTCCTTCTCTCTCATACTATGGGGCCAATGTAGACCAAGCCATATCCCCTTTAAAACATTTCATTCACTCATCCAGTCATTCTAAAAACAATATAATAAAGTGGCATCATATTGTTTATCCTTTTTGGATATATATGTGTAGTACAGAAAAAACATTAATAGATATTAACATGTGCACACCTTATTCATTGCAGCACTCAGTACAGATGCTAAGATTTGGAATCAACCTAGATGCCCAACAAGAGAAAATAGAATCATGAAGATGTGGTATGCATACACCATCTGCCTTTTCTAACTTCCCCAGCCCACCTGGTTTTCCTCTTCCTTGTCCACATTTCAGTAACCTAGGGCCAAACGTTATTCCAATGACAGCTTATGTTTTTTATTTTTTTTTTGTTTTTTTTTTCCGAACTTAATTTTTTTTTTTTTACAATTACAAAGATATACAATTTAAAAAGTTCATATTTGGGTTTTTGGTCATACAGTGTTCCAGCATCCATCCCGCCACCGGTGCCCATCTCCCCACCACCAACGTCCCGGTTCCCTCAACCCTCCCCCAGCCCTGCTCCATGGCAGGTTCTTTATTTCTTTCCGTTTATCTCTCTTTCTCCTTTCCTTCCCTCCAGACTATGGATTACAGAAAATACATTAAAGGGTTGTCATGTGTATCTTTTTGCCTCTATTTAATGCTCAGTTCTACGTTGGCATTAGTACCCTCAACAATTGTTAGCACACTGTTTCATTTTCTATCTTACCTAGCCTCTGACTCCCACACGTTTGTGATAATTTCCACCTTTGACAAGACCTCCTGATATATGTTTCACTTGACCTTGGATATTGGTATCTTAATATGTACATATATATTTATGTTATGCAAATAAATTCAGTCATTCTGTGTCTGTCTCTCTCTCCTTCTGGCTAATTTCACTCAACATAATCTTCTCCATGTCCATCCATTTATAGGCAAATTTAATAACTTCATTTTTCCTAATAGCTGCATAGTATTCCATTGTGTAGATGTACCAAAGCTTCTTTATCCAGTCCTCGATTTTCGGGCACTCTGGTTGCTTCCAGATTCTGGCTATTGTGAATAATGCTGCTATGAACATAAAAGTAGGGATGGTGTTTCCACTGCATATTTTTTGGTTTCCCAGAGTAGATTCCCAGGAGTGGTATGGCTGGGTCAAATGGGAGTTCAATTTCTAGTCTTTGGAGGAATGTCCATGTTGTTTTCCAGAAAGGCTGTACCAGCCCGGCATTCCCACCAACAATGGATGAGTGTCCCCTTTTCCCCACATCCACGCCAGCACTTGTTGTTCTTGCTCTTTTGAATATGTGCCAGTCTCTGTGGTGTAAAGTGGTAGGTATCTCATTGTTGCTTTGATTTGCATCTCTCTGATGATTAGTGATGATGAGCATTTTTCATATGTTTTTTGGCCATTCGAATTTCTTTCTTGCTGAAGTTTCTGTTCATTTCTTCTCCCCATTTTTTGATGGGGTTGTTTGTTTTCTTCTTGTAAAGTTCTACCACTGCCTGATATATCCTGGATATTAACCCCTTATCAGATGGGTATTGGGTGAAT
>JAJIBD010038735.1:0-20807 GCA_021461705.1 Cryptotis parvus
TAAAATGGAGTGAGGGAAAGCCTCTTCAACAAGTGCTGTTGGGAAAACTGGGCAGCGACATGTAAAAAATGAATTTGGACCTGTGTCTAAAAACCATGCACAAAAATCAGATCAAAATGGATTAAAGATCTCAATATCAGACTTGAAACCATAAAGTACATTGAAGAAAATATAGGAAAACCCCTTCCACAACATTGAAACTAAAGGCATCTTCAAAGATGAAAAATCACTAACAAAGCAACTAGAAGAAAAGATAAACATATGGGATTACATGAAACTAATAAGCTTCTGCACCTCAAAAGAAACAGTGACTAAGATACAAAGACAGTCCACAGAATGGGAAAGAATATTCACCCGATACCCATCTGAAAAGGTGTTAATATCCAGGAAATATCAGACCACTGGTAGAACTTTACAAGAAGAAAACAAACAACCCCATCAAAAAATGGGGAGAAGAAATGAACAGAAACTTCAAAAAAGGAAGAAATTCAAATGGACAAAAACATATGAGAAAATGCTCATCATCACTAATCATCAAGAGATGCAAATCTAAACAAAAATGAGATATCGCTTTATACCACAGAGACTTGGCACATATCCAAAAGAGCGATTGCCTTTTTGGATTACAAGTAAACAAGTGCTGGCGTGGATGTGGGGAAAAGGGGACACTCATCCATTGTTGTTGGGAATGGTGCCTGGTACAACCTTTCTAGAAAACAATATGCTAATTCCTCCAAAGACTAGAAACTGAACTCCCATTTGACCCAGCCATGCCACTCCTGGAAATATACTCTGGGAAGCCAAAAATACGCAGCGGAAACACCATCCCTCCTTTTTTTTTCATAGCAGAATTATTCACAATAGCCAGAATCTGGAAACAACCAGAGTGCCCGAGAATCAATGACTGGATAAAGAAGCTTTGGTACATCTACACAATGGAATACTATGCAGCTGTTAGGAAAAATGAAGTTATGAAATTTGCCTATAAATGGATGGACATGGAGTGGATCAGGGTGAATGAAATTAGCCAGAAGGAGAGAGACAGATATAGAATGACTGCATTTATTTGCATGACATAAATATATATGTACATATTATGATACCAATATCCAAGGTCAAGTGAAGCATGTATCAGGAGGACTTGTCAAAGGTGGAAATTATCACAAACATGTGGGAGTCAGAGGCTAGGTAAGACAGAGGATGGAACAGTGTGCTAACAGTTGTTGAGGGTACTAATACCAACCTAGAACTGAGCATTAAATAGAGGGAAAAAGATACATATGACAACCCTTTAATGTATGTTCTGTAATCCATAGTCTGGAAGGGAAGGAAAAGAGAAAGAGAGAGAAAGGGAAAGAAATAAAGAACTTGCCATGGAGGCAGGCTGGGGGAGTGGTGAGGGAACCGGGGATGTTGGTGGTGGGAGATGGGCACTGGTGGAGGGATGGGTGCTGGAACACTGTATGACCAAAACCCAAATATGAACTTTGTAATTGTATATCTTTGTAATTGTATATCTCACGGTGGTATTATAAAAATACTTAAAAAAAGAGGAAGACCCAGTAAATAAGACTGTATTCTAGGATGATGGACCCTCTGTGTTTAGAATACATTCCAATGTCTCTTGGGTAATCAATCACATCAAGGAAATGGACCTTGTAGAGTATATTTGGTCATCTTTTGCTTCTTCACTCAGTCTCTGGGTCATTTTTGCTTTTGTTGATCTCTGATATCCCCAAGAAAGATCATTGAAATGGTGAAACTCAGTTTATGGAATGTTAACTTAGAGATAAAAGACTGACAAATGACTCTTAAAGCAAGGGAACAATCAATATACCATATCACATCAAATGTTTAGTCCTTCAGTGTTGCAGGACTCCTCCTAAGGGCCACTGCATCTGCTCTGAATTACCGCCTGCAAATCACTTCGTAGATAAGGGGGTAGTCTAAATGTGGCAGTTTATCTGACCATGTATGCTGTACTAGCTGGTATAAATATTCTCCCAAGCTACCACAATCATCGTGGGACTAGCTAGATCTTACCAGCATATTAGCCTGGCCACGTAGGACCCCTAAGTAATTAGACCAGAGAGAAATGCCGTTTGCTTCCAAGCAAACAAGCATGGCTCCCTGATATACTCAAAGGCAACTAAAATACAAAACTACAATGAAGTAGAAGAGACTTGTGAAGGCTTGGAGAAATATTTAACTGGCATTAGTATTAGTCTTTGGTACAGAGACATGCCATCTCAGAAACCCCCTTCTCTACCCTATAAAGACATTTCCAGGCAGATCTTGGCTCAAAACATTAGCATACAAAAGGGCCTAGGTGAGGTGCAGGGAGGGATTACCTAAGGGCATTTGACCCTCCCTGCTTTCCATAACAGTGGGAGGAAGGTCTGAGGTTGCAGGGGGTATAAAACTAGCCTGTTTCCTCTCTCGCGTGTTTCTTTTTGGGCCTCTCTCTTTGTGAGCGCTCACCCTCCTTGGAAGTCTTGTCTTCTCCTTTTACAAGGCCTTTACACGTGGTGGTCGCCATCTTGACCTACACGTGGCTGGGGTTCTAGCCTGGAATCCTAAGCACCGGGCTTTTCCTTTTGCTGATTTGTATGCCTGAACCTGTGATAAGTAAAGCCTTTTTAAAACTGCATCGGATTCCTGAGTTTTCATCCATTCCTCGCCGGCTTCGGAGGGTAGAAGGGAACTTCGCTTCCCGGCACTTTCGAGGGACCCCGGCGGAGCTCCCCGACACTTCAGCAGATGAGAACAATGTAAATTGATTTTCTTCTGCTCTGAACCTTCTTGATCACTGTCATATTTTACCGCTTGGTTAGTATATATTAGAGGCGTTGGGGTTATTCTGGATGGTTCAGATAAAAATTAGATAAAAATCTTCTACCTTTATTTTTTTCAAAATTTTAATTAAATGGCAACCAACTATTTTATTTTTTTTCTAATTTTATTACACCACTTTTAGACATACAATTGCAATATGCTGGTGCTCGAGTTTGGTTCTACAGTGTTCCAACACCCTTCCCTCTACCCAAACCCATCTCCCATCACCAGTGTCCCCATCTCCCTCCCCCTTCCCACACCCTAACTACTTGGTGGGTTCTGTATATCTTTTCTCTCGTTTCTATCTCTCCCTCCAGCCTACCTTTCCTACACATCGTAGAATGCAGTACATTATAGGAAATAACTGTTTCCACTGGTTTGATAGACAGCGAGGCCGCAAGCGGCCATGCGACTTAGGGGCCTCATGGTCAGCATCCGTTCAGTGAAAATGTCAGCTAATGTGGTTGGTGAGTCTCATCTAGTGGTTTCCAGGACCCCCCAGAGGTGATGAACCAACACCCAAAACCCCATCTATCCTCCTGGGGGCCTCATGTCAGCTGAGCTAGGGGAGGCCAAGTTCCAGTTCCCCCAACTGCGTCTGAGGCTCTGCATGCTATGGCTGGTCGCCCCAGGGCAGCTCCTGGGCAGGGCTACCAGGCTCAGTCAAATGGAGAGGGGAAGAGGTGACCCCGGCTCCATCTGACAAATCCCCTTGTTTTCCGCTTCTGGGAGCTGCCTACCTGGGCTCAAACATGTTTTGCTCTGTTAATCTGGTCTTAAAGTCAGTGTCCCTCCCAGGTGGGCTCCTAATGTGCTGCAGCATCCAGACAGCGAAAATGGCCACTAATGTGGTGGGTGAGTCTCACCCAGCTGCTTCCGGGACCCCCCCAGAGGTGATGGGACAGCACCCCAAAACCCATCTGTCCTCCTGGGGGCCTCGTGGTCAGCTGAGCCAGGGTAGAGCCGACTTTTAGCTCCCCTCAGCTGCGCTCTGAGACTCTGCATGCTATGGCTGGTCACCCCAGGGCAGCTCCTGGGTGGGGCACCGGACTCAAACAAAATGGAGAGGGGAAGGGGCAACCCCAGCTCCATCTGACATATTCCCGGTGATTCCCACCTCTGGGAGCTGCCCACCTGGGCTCCAACTCATCTTACTCTGTTAATCTGGTCTTGAGGTCAGTGTCACTCCCGGGCAAACTCTGATGTACTGCAGCATCTGGACAGAAAAAGCGGAGGCTTAGTGGTGGGCGAGTCTCATCCGGCTGATTTCAAGACCCCCAGAGGTGATGGGCCCACTCCTAAAACCCACTGTCCTCCTGCAGGCACCATGGTCAGCTGAGCTAGGGGGGAGAACTGAGTTCCAGTTCCCCAGCCGCATCTGAGGCTCTGCATGCTATGGCTGGTCACCCAGGGCAGCTCTGGGTGGGGCCACAGGGCTCAGACAAAATGGAGAGGGGAAGGCCCAAACCGAGCTCCATCAGATGAATTCCCGGTGATTCCTGCTCTGGCCTACCTAGGCTCGAACTCGTATTGCTCTGTTAATCTGGTCTTGAGGTCAGTGTCCCTCCTGGGGTTCTGATGTGCTGCAGCGTCCAGACAGCGAAAATGGCATCTGATGTGTTGGGCGAGTCTCATCCGATGCTTCCGGAACCCTTAGAGGTGATGGGTCCACTCCCAAAACCCATCTGTCCTCCTGGGGTTCCAATGGTCCAACTGAGCCAAGGGAGGGCCAAGTTCCAGCTTCCCCAGCTGCGTCTGAGGCTCTGCATGCTATATGAACCTCTCAGTTTGATGCAAATAGAATCATCATTGGAAGTGTACAAATGAAAAAAGATCCTGAAAGAACCTGGTGCTAAAATCCATTGTGTCTAAGATTAAACCGCGGCGGCAGAGCCGCCATGCACCTGTGCAGCCGTGAATCTGGAGTCTCTGTCTTGCGGTAGTTGACTGTGGTGGCTGGAGCTCAGGGTCACACCCACTGAGCCCAGAGGCTGGGGACTGGGCAGAGGCCCCTAATCCCTTGCTTTGAGTCCAGCATGCGCGGCTGCCTGAATGGCGAGCAGGCCCTAGGAGCCATGTAGGACATGCCAGGGGCTGGCCAAGCCTTTTGCCTTTCCCGGGAATGCCATAAGGCCGCTCACCATGAGCCGAGCTGGCAGCCATGGATCTGGCAAAATCTTCTATCTTTAAATCCCAAAGATCAGGTCAAACTTATAGCTTCCTTGCACCTTGAGACTGAGTTCATGACAACTAAAGGTTAGAACACACTACACACGCTGAATTGAAAAATTAAAATCAAAGAAGAGACTAGGTAATAGTGGTATAAATTTTCACAAACCAGAGAGCAGTACCCATGGTGACCCTGGGAGGGATGCAAATTTAAAGACTTTCACACTCATGTAGGGCATGATTGGGGCTGGGATTCGGGTTATAAGGTCATCCTAGTTCTGGGTCATTTCCTTTTCCAGGTTCTCTAAACTTCCTGGAAATTCTCTATCCCTTAGCTGTTGTAGGACTCCTCTAAGAGCCTCTGCATCTGCCCTGAATTGCCTCCTGCAGGCCACTTCATAGATAGGGGGGGTAGTTTAAATGTGGCAGTTTATCTGACCATGTATTCTGTACTGGCTGGTATAAATATTATCTCATGCTACCACAATCATCGTGGGACTAGCTAGATCTTACCAGCATATTTGCCTGGCTACGATGGATCTCTAAGTAATTAGACCAGAGAGAAATGCTGTTTGCCTCCAAGCAAGCAAGCATGGCTCCCTGATAACTCAAAGGCAACTAAAATACAAAACTACCGTTAAGTAGAGGAGACTCTTGTGAAGGCTTGGAGAAATATTTAACTGGCATTAGTACAGTCTTTGGTACATAGACATGCCATCTCAGAAACCCTCTTCTCTTCCCTATAAAGGCATTTTCAGGCAGATCTTGGCTCAAGACATTAGGTGAGGTGCTGGGAGAAATTACCTGAGGGCATTTGCCCCCTCCCTACCAGGGAAGTTACATTTAGCTAATAGCTCCTCCCAGCTCCCTCCTTACTAAGAGGCTTTGAATTAGCTCTGGGTCCTTGTAAACAATCAGAAGGTCTCCTGAAGTGCTACATTTTTATAGAGCTGTTTTCCTGTTTTCATCTCTAGATAGCCCAGCTCCAGAATGGGCCGGGCTGGGAATTTGGGCGGATTTCTAGCTATAAAATAAGCTTCAAGAAGAAAAGAAGCACTTTTGCCATTTCGGCTTCCCTTGGCGTTTGCCTCTTGTCCTCTCCATTCTCTGTAGGCCTCAAAACATGGTGGCAGCCATCTTGGCCTACACGAGGCTGGGGCCTTTCTGGGAACCCAGAGCCTGGAGGTTTTTCCCTGCTCTTGGATTGTATATTGGAACCTGTGATAGTAAAGCCCTTTTAAAACTGCATCGGATTCCTGAGTTTTCATCCATTCCCTGCCTGCTTCGGAGGTAGGTAGAAGGGAACTTCGCTTCCCGGCACTGTTGGGGACCCCGGCGGCATTCCTCAACACTTAGCAGTCTTTGACTGAAGTTGGTTACATCAAAGAGAGCTTTTATTGTGACTATGACAACTCTGCAAATAATCTCTACACCTGCATCATAAGATAACAAGCTCCCCAAACCAGAATATAAACATGATTGTCAAGGAAATCTGCTCATAAAATAAGGGGAGATAAATAGTCTCAGTATCCAAAATCAATGTAACTTATGAGATGCTTAGCACAATTTGTCAACTTGATCTGTGGCTTTCAACTGGTTTAATTTACCTTCTCCAAGGCATTTAAGGATAAATGTATTCTTGCCCTCTGGTAGATGAAAGTCTGTAATAACACCAAACATCCTATCATAGGCAGAATAGGGTTCATCGGAATGAATAAATCTGAATAATGCAAAGATTGAAGAACCTCAAAAAAGGTGTGACGTAGAATAAACAGACTGGTGGCCAGAACAATAGTACCGTGGGTAGGGAACTTGCCTTACTGGCGACCAACTTGGTTCAATCCCCAGCATCCCAAATAGTTTCTCAAATCCACCAAAAGTGAGTCCTCAGTACAGAATCAATAATAACCCCATAAACACTGCCAGGCATGTCCCCCCTCCCCAAAAAAACAAAAAAAAAGATTCTTTGTCTGGCTAAGTATGAACTTGCCTTACACTTGCCCAGAACAATAAAAGATTTATTGGTCAGTTGAAGATTAATTATTCTGACACTATGAGTCAAAAGCTTTATTTTATAATGCTATTTATGTCTAACTAACAAAAATATAAAATAATTAAAATGTAAGCTCATCTAAATGTATTTTAGTGTTATTTTACTTTAAAAAACCAACGTTTATGAATGTATGATCTATGATTAGAAATTCTTCAACTACATCTGGATCTTTCATTTTTGTGCAAAAATAAAATCAGATTACATAGGGACAAATGAACCTAGTCCAAAATCATGCAACAAGAACCCAGTTTAAGATGCTGAGGTTTATATACCCACATCAGTGATCTTTATATCAAACAACCTTGCTTAGAAGTGATGTTATTGGAATCACATGAGATGAGTTAAAGGAGATGATCTATTTCTCTCTCTTTCTATTTGTACACTCTCCCTTTCATTCTGACCTTGAATATGTGACGTTTTACATAGTCCAATCTAGGTTAAACTTGACTTCAATAATTACACAGGGCCGGAGTGATAGCACAATGGATAGGGTGTTTGCCTTGCACACAGCAGACCCGGGGTTCAATCCCCAGGATCCCATATGGTCCTGCGAGCACTGCCAGGAGTAATTCCTGAGCAAAGAGCCAGGAGTAACCCCTGAGCATGGCCAGGTATGTCCCAAAAAAATTATTCTTTCCTTATGCACCCTGAATAATTATTCTCATCATATTAGAGACCAGTTTAACATTTTCTATATATTTCATCCAAAATACTGCCTGGAGGCTTTGGGGTAAATGAACTATGCAGCAGATAATCATTAATTTCCGTTCTAGCACCCATGCATGGAAGTTTAGGCCAGTATTCAGACTGCTTTTCCCTAACCTGGCAGATAATTGCTCACACCATCATGCATCTGAACTAAATGTATACATGCTACTAATTAAATTTGTGTGTTTTTAAAAGAATTGATGAGCACAAGACAAATGAAAGTGCTAAGGAGACTAGTCTGGGCAGAGCCTACAGTGGGAAAGATCTTTGGAAATATACCAGATTTATGAAGGGGAGGGAGTTGGGGCTTGGCATGAATGTTGGAAAGAGCCCAGCAACACAGTGTTGAGATGCACTGATCTGAGATTAAATCTCAACCTTTCTGTTGACCATGAAACAGTCTGTAATACCTCTGAATTTCCACTTCCTCATTTTAAATGGAAGAATGAAATTCTTTATAAAGAAACTTTATTGAACACTTTCTTATTTTCATAAGCCTGACACTCTGAAGGTAATTAATACCAATCCATATGTGTTGTGTGATCACAGAAAATAAGTCATTTGAAAAACTTGCACAGCACTATGGATATTACACCATTATAGGAAAGTGAAAAAAACCAAAAGCCATCACAGTGGGATGATGGTGGAGGAAAGGAGAGACTGATGGTGAGCATGTGTGGAAACAAGGTATTCATGAAATCTTACCATAATAATATTGTATATCACATTGTCCAAAATTTTGCATACATTTAAATAGGCCCAAGCAGAATAATAGCAGGTAGGATACTTGCCGTGCATGTAGCAGACCCCAGTTCAATCCTTAGAACCACGTAGGGTGCTGCAGGCCTGCAGAGAGTGATCCTTCAGTGCAGAGCCAAAAGTAAGCCCTGGGTACCACTGGTTGTCGTCCAAACACACCCCTCCAAAAAAAAGAAATTGAAAAGCAACCATTTTCTAAAGCTTTGCACTTATATAAGTCCTATGAAATTATAGTCCAGCTATTGTCTAACGTTTTCCTTTCTGGAGGGCAAAAAGAGTAAAACATTGGATTCCAAAGAGAAAAATGGCACAGTCCTGGGAGGTATGTCTCTTTGGTCACATTCTTCTCCCCAAGTTTCATGAGTGCCATGCTAACCCTGGAGGAAATTTCTTTTGTTTTACTGGAGTCAAGCATATTATTCATTGTTTTATTTTAGTTGAGTTGCTTTTTAAATGATGGAGATGAACTGTTTCATGTGACTGAGAGATAGATATAAACTGAGTTTCATGTGATTGAATTCAGTTTCATTAACTAAGTTCATGTGCACATCCAGAAATACATATTCTCCAAGAAATCAACTGATGGTCCTAAATTCTGTTTCACTCTTTTGAGTTGTGAATAAAATCTAGTTTTGGTGGTTTTGTACTCTTAATGTCACTTTCTCCTCTGGACCACCCACATTCTTCTCTGTGAATTCCTGCTGTGTGTTTGTGAACAATGATCTTGTAACATCAAGCATGATGAAATCCATTATTCTAAGAGTTTTGAAAATAAAGACCTTGTGGTACATGAACAAGATTCTGACTTGTAGCCTTAGCCTTATTGCATTTATTATTTATGGTTCTCTGTAGAAATGATAAAAATAATTCCAGGCTGGCACAAGGATGGTAAGAGCATTTCTTAAGCAGATAGGACAAGTGTTGCAGGACTCCTCTAAGAGCCTCTGCATCTGCCCTGGATTGCCTCCTGCAGGTTACTTCGTAGATAGGGGGGTAGTCTAAATGTGGCAGTTTATCTGACCATGTATTCTGTACTGGCTGGTATAAATATTCTCTCATGCTACCACAATCATCGTGGGACTAGCTAGATCTTACCAGCATATTTGCCTGGCTACGATGGATCTCTAAGTAATTAGACCAGAGAGAAATGCTGTTTGCCTCCAAGCAAGCAAGCATGGCTCCCTGATAACTCAAAGACAACTAAAATACAAAACTACCGTTAAGTAGAGGAGACTCTTGTGAAGGCTTGGAGAAATATTTAACTGGCATTAGTATAGTCTTTGGTACATAGACATGCCATCTCAGAAACCCTCTTCTCTACCCTATAAAGGCATTTCCAGGCAGAGCTTGGCTCAAAACATTAGCATATAATAGGGCCTAGGTGAGGTGCTGGGAGAATTTACCTAAGGGCATTTGACCCTTCCTGCTTCCCGTAATAGTGGGAGGTCTGAGTTGCAGGGGTATAAAACCAGCCTGCTTCCTCTCTCTCTCTCTCTCTCTCTCTCTCTCTCTCTCTCTCTCTCTCTCTCTCTCTCTCTCTCTCTCTCTCTCTCTCTCTCTCTCTCTCTCTCTCTTGGGCTCTCTCTTTGGGCTCTCTTTTTGAGCTCTCTTTTTGGACTTGCACTTTTCTTGGGAGTCTTGTCTTTGTCTCCCTCTTTACAGGGCCTTTACACGTGGTGGCCGCCATCTTAGCCTACACGTCGCTGGGGTTCTAGCCGGAAATCCTAAACACTGGATTTTTCCTATTACTGATTTGTATGCCTGAACCTGTGATAAGTAAAGCATTTTAAAACTGCATCGGATTCCTATGTCTTCATCCATTTCCCACCGGATTCGGAGGTAAAAGGAACTCGCTTCCCGGCACTGTCGGGACCCTTGCGAAGTTCCCCCACAGACAAGGAACTCTCTAAATGTTCTACCTTGTCCACTGAAGATATCAAAGGTAAAGAAATCAAATCCAGTCAAAATCACTCCAGTCAATTATTGTTCTATTTTCTCTCCTTCTCACTCAGATTCAATCGGATTCCAATATCAGTGAGCTGTCCATCATTTATTTAAATATACATTAGTTTTTTCTCTTTAATGGCAAATACTCTACTGGCAATATTCTCATATGTTTCTGGTAATTTGATAATGCTTTGGGGAGATAATTCTCCATGGATGCTCATATTTTTTCTTGTCTTATGTCAGCCATTGTTTCTAACTACATTTCTCCAGAATGCTTGTGTAGCAAACATTCTTGGAACACACAGCTAGCATCTATGCACAGAGCTTAGGGAATATTTGCTTTCTCAACAATATGATAAAGATAATATCCTTCTTGGGGGCCAGGGCTAGGTGATCTGCTAACAGTCTATTTAAATTATGGAGGTTTTCTAAGTTTGAGTTTCCTCAGGTGTGATAGAGGCTCACTGACTACATAGAATCTATCTGGACCACTCAGTATCGACTCTTGATCCTTAAGGACTTGGAAAGTCAGTGATAGCAGGAAGCTCTTATGGTTTCTATTGCATAAATAATAAAGCCCTTTACTTATAACCTAGAATTTTTCTATCTCCAATCAGTATCTCTGTGTTACAAAATGTATTCTAAAAAAAAAAGCTTCAGATCTTTTGCAGTGTTTCACAATTGACAGAATAATCCTAAACTGATAATTATGGTCCTACAACTTGACTCAAACATAAACTTATCAGTTGCAGCATCAATATTTTAACCTAGTTCTACCTGACCTTCAAATTCTTAAAGAATGTGAGTAGAATTAATAATAAAGAACACAGAACTGGGGAGATAATTCAAAGGGCTAGCGCACATGCTTGGTATGTGGAGGACCCAAGTGCAACCCCAAATTCAATGGTTCTCAAAGAACTATTGAGTACCGCACTGGTGTCAAAGCTGCAGCACCACATCCCAGCATGGAACCATTCAACCCACAAAAGTAAGTTAAGAATTGCTGAGAGTGAGCACTGTGCCCTGAGTACTTGGTAGACCCAATCCTCAAATCTCAATGTGTCAGTTATATGTTATTGTATACTATATATTATGATATGATTTTTCGTAAAGGCCAGAAATGAGTTTGGACCAATAAGATAGCAGGCAGGGTGCTCCCTTTGCACAGGGCCAACCTAGGCTTAACACCTGCCACCTCATGTAGTCCCCCAAGCACCACCAGGAGTGATACCTGAGTGATACCTGAGTTTTGTGAAACTTACACTCAGTAGGGTGTGGCCCCCAAAATAAAGCCAAGAGAGACAAGTCAATAGGCTCCATTAATGCTCAGCATCCAGGAGACCCCAATTCAACCTCTCATACTTCATGATGAGGCCTGGAGAACCTTCAGGAGCAACTCCTGAGCACTGAAGCAAAAGTAGTTACCGAACACCACCAGCTGTAGCCGCAACATCACCCCATCCCAACAATCTTTTATTTGTTGGCCCTGCTGTGTGCATAGCAGCTTCTGACTCTGCTTTCAGGGATAACTGCTGGTGGGCTCAGGAGATGATTTTTAGTGTAGGGAATCAAATCTGGACTAGTTCTATGCAAGACCAGCACCCTCCCAGATGCACAATCTCTCTAGTCCCTGAAGAAAGAATTTCCAGAATGGCTGATTGCTAATTTTCTGAAAGATGGGCATAGGATTTGGCGAGTGGTGACTGGAATAAACAAAAGTTCTCAGAGATTAGGAGAATTTGGGTTCAAATATGGTACTTTGTGTGACACTGAACACATGCCACATGTTCTGAAACAATAATTTTGTTATCTTTGAGGCAAGAATACTAAATTCTATTTCACAGGAGTGTCAGATTAAACCAAGTAATTTTTAAAACTCTAGCATGAAATGGCACACATGGAAAGCATAACTGGTAATAGCTATTAGTGTTCTTGATAAACCTTCACAAAGGTTTCTATTAGCAATTGATTTCTCTCTATCAATTTACCTGCACCTTAACTATCATGCAATTAACCACTAATTTCCTCCCAGTAGTTAACAATGGAATCAGATTTATTAATACAGATCACAACACAAATCTGTGCAGCTTTAAGAGCTAAAGGGTCCTGTATGGTGGATACTAACAGTTCCTTTCTGTGACAAAAATGTTTTTAGGCTGCAATTTGGAGCGAACATTAGAGCTGGGCACTTACTCTGTGCCTTTCCACAATGGTATGAGAAATTACAAGATGGGGTTTTTCCTGGTTACCCATTTGTCTCTTTTCCTCTTGCAAGTGGAACCAGGACTGCTGTTGCCAAGCAACAGAGCAGTGGAGGAAGTGATGGTGCATGTGTAATGTGGTACTCCAGGAGCAAGGGGCTTAGTTCTAGAGCTGGTCCAAGGGCACTGACAAGAAACACTGAAGAACCGAGATTTTTCGCAATAGCTGGACAGTTGTGGTATTAATGCAAATCCTCTCATAATTAAAAGAGCTGCTTTCACTGAGCAATCCCATCACCAACTGTCTGTGAACTGTAGAAAATCTAAGAGCCACAGGGTCTAGTGACTCTGGAGAGAATTCCTGTGTCATCTTATTACCGTGGTCTGTGCACACAGCATAAACAGCAATCCCTCTTGACCAATCATCGAAACTCAAGGGAGACGCAGAAGACGGGATTGAAACCTTAGTCCTAAACCTGTATCCATTCTATGGAATTAATGAGAATGGTTCTTTGTTGAATAGAGAAAGAGATCCTGATAAAGAAAAAGGGAAGTTGCAGAGAGAATAAGAGAACACATAATTTAACTGACAGCCATCTTCTTCCTGTGATTAGTGAGAGATATAGGGAAGTTGGGAACATCTTGGTTATATTAACAACGAAGAGGACTTCCTAATTAATTGTAGTCAAATAGCACTAATACAGCAAAAATGTTCATGCTCACGGGTGAGGGTATAGTGGGGTAGTCTGTGTGGCAGTTTAGTACATGCTCAAGGGGAACCAAACAGTCTTAAATGGCATAAACTATGCTAAACGCACAGACTTAGGTCACAGTCTCTGGGTTTGGGCTTGAGCTATAGAACTTACTGACTGAGAGTTTTGGAAGGTTATCTTCAATGTCTAAAAATATGGATAATTATAATACCTATCTCATGAAACTACGGTTTATTATTTGTTTGCTTGCTTTGGGATACTAAGGCTATACCTAGAGGTGCTCAGGACTTACTATGATAGTGCTCAGGGGACCATAAGTAGTGCTGACATCAAAGTAAATTTACATCATGCAAAGCCAACACCTTACTTTCTGCAATGACTCTCTGGCACCTCTCACGGAGCTTACATAAAAATCGAGTGATGTCAATACAGATCATTTAAATCGAAGCAAATATAAGATAATTGCTACCCAGGATTAAAGGTAGTTTCTTACCTTAATATTAATGACAAATCATCATCCTTTCCTCTTTCTAGTTTTATTTGAAAAAAAACTATATCCAAGCTTTAGTTAGTGCAGGATATTTTTTTCAAATATGAAAATTAAAGGACATTTTCAAAGTCCTAAATTTCTCATACTGAATGTTTTTACTTTATAATTTAATTAATTTAGCTTTATTTGTTGCTGAGGTTACAATTATTTTCAAGACTGTAAGTCATGTAGGAGGACAATTTCAAAATTTTTCTCTCCTTTCTCTTTAAGTCTCCAACCATACACCATTTAATAGCCAAGTGAAGGTATCTGTCTATCATATTCCACGACCTCCCTTAATATTTTGATCCCATCTGCTCCTTCTCTCTTCTCCCTGTTAGATTATAATAGAGCCTTGGCCTTGTTTTGTATTTGCTTTTCCTTGTTTATTTCTTTATATTCCACATGTGAGGAAGTTCACTGGTATTTATACTTCTGATTTAGTTTGCTTATGACCACACTCCAGTTTCATCTATATTCTTGAAAAAGACAAGATCTTAACCCAGATGGAATACAGTATGGAGGATGCTCAGTAAACTCAGAAAGGAGCGCCCATATGACTCAACAGTTCCACTTTTGGGTACCAATCACCAGGACAAAAAACATTCATTAAAAAATGTATGGGCACCATTATTCATTATAGCACTTAACCCAATGGCTATGATTGGGAATCAACCTATATTACCAATGATAGTTAAGTGGATCATAAAGATATGGTATATGTACACAATGGAATACAATTCAATTGTAAGGAATGATAAAATCATGCAATTCATGGCAACATGGATGGAACTGGAAGACATCATGTTAAAAGAAGTAAGTCAGAAGAAGGACAAACACAGGATGATAGCACTGATCTATGGTATTTAGAGTAAATGGATGAGGGAATGCAATGCTTTAAAGGGGGATACCCGGATCAACCTTGGCCCCAGCAATATAGGAAGGAGAAGCAATAAAGAGTGGAGGGGGCTGGCGAGAAGAGACAGATGAGAAGCAACAGGGCCAGGTCAGGAACTCAGGTACAAAAGTGGTGTTACAGAATGGTAAAGCCAAATATCCAAACCACAGGGTCAATAGCACTGAAATCAAAAGACCAAAACTTAACAACCAAACTTAGAAAGGTGCTTATCAAGAAGGTAGGCTGGGGGCCGGAGCGATAGCCCAGCAGGTAGGGAGTTTGCCTTGTACGTGGTGGCCCATTTCGGCCTGGGTTCGATCTCTGGTATCCCATATGGTCCCCCGAGCACCGCCAGGAGTAATTCCTGAGTGCAGAACCAGGAGAAACCCCTGGGCATTGCCGGGTGTGACCCAAAAAGGCAAAAAAAAAAAAAAAAAAGAAGGTAGGCTGAAGAAGTGGGAGACGGAGGGAACCTGGGGACATTGGTGATGGAGTCAACATTGGGTGTGGATCAGTGTCGGGGGAGCTCTGCGGGGTCCCCGACAGTGCCGGGAAGCGAGTTTCCTTCTACCCGCCGGCGAGGAATGGATGAAAACTCAGGAATCCGATGCAGTTTTAAAAGGCTTTACTTATCACAGGTTCAGGCATACAAATCAGCAAAAGGAAAAGCCTGGTGCTTAGGATTCCAGGCTAGAACCCCAGCCACGTGTAGGCCAAGATGGCGGCCACCACATGTAAAGGCCCTGTAAAAGGAGAAGACAAGACTCCCAAGAAGGGTGAGCGCTCACAAAGAGAGAGCCCAAAAGAAGCCGTGAGAGAGAAAGCAGGCTAGTTTTATACCCCTGAAACTCAGACTTTCCTCCCACTGTTATGGAAAGCAGGGAGGGTCAAATGCCCTTAGGTAATCCCTCCCTGCACCTCACCTAGGCCCTTTAGTATGCTAATGTTTTTTTTACCCTTATAAATCCTCACTTTAATGAAGAGAAAACATTTTGATAACCAGAATCAGAATTTTCTGACTGCATATCTTCCTATGACATCTAAATTGCTATTATTTTGTTTTTTTACAATTAAAAATTTCATGTTTGGGTTTTGGTCATACAGTGTTTCAGCACCCATCCCTCCACCAGTGCCCATCTCCCCACCACCAACATCCCGGTTCCCTCCCCCCTTCCCAGCCCTGCTCCATTGCAGGTTCTTTATTTCTTTCCCTTTCTCTCTCTTTCTCTTTTCCTTCCCTTCCAGACTATGGATTACAGAACATACATTAAAAGGTTGTCATGTGTATCCTTTTGCCTCTATTTAATGCTCCAGTTCTAGGTTGGCATTAGTACCCTCGACTATTATTAGCACCCTGTTCCATTTTCTGTCTTACCTAAACTCTGACTCCCACAAGTATGCTAATGTTTTTGAGCCAAGATCTGCCTGGAAATGCCTTTATATGGTAGAGAAGGGATTTTTCTGAGATGGCATGTCTCTGTACCAAAGACTAATACTAATGCCAGTTAAATATTTCTCCAAGCCTTCAGAAGTCTCTTCTACTTCATTGTAGTTTTGTATTTTAATTGCCTTTGAGTATATCAGGGGAGCCATGCTTGTTTGCTTGGAAGCAAACAGCATTTCTCTCTGGTCTAATTACTTAGGGGTCCTACGTGGCCAGGCAAATATGCTGGTAAGATCTAGCTAGTCCCACGATGATTGTGGTAGCTTGGGAGTATATTTATACCAGCTAGTACAGCATACATGGTCAGATAAACTGCCACATTTAGACTACTCCCTTATCTATGGAGTGATTTGCAGGCGGCAATTCAGAGCAGATGCAGCGGCCCTTAGAGGAGTCCTGCAACAGATCAGTACTGGAACATTGTATGTCTAAAACTGCAACCACGAATAACTTTGCAAATCACAGACTTTATTGAAATTTAGGGGGAAAATACTTTGAAAAACAGAGGCAACATTTTATCTATTTTAGTATCTAAGGAAAATCCCACATCTTCATCACCTATTTGTTGCTGGACACTTACGTTGCTCACAAACTTTATTTGTTATAAATAGTGATGAATATAGGCATGGGTTCGCCAAGGGTTTGCTCTCTCATGCGGGGCGGGCCACGCTGGCAGAACTGGAGCAGGGATTTGGGCTCCTCCCTCCCATTCCTTCACCTCCATGTCAGAAGGCGTGGCTGCAAGCTCCCAACCACCACACCCAGCAACCCTGGAAGAGAGACACACCAGACCCACAGCTGTGCTGGCAACACCTGAAGAGAGACTCCAGACCCAACCACTCCAGACCCATAGCTGTGCCGCTTGTCCCCACATGGAAGCAGCTCATGGAGTCTTAGATATTACTGGAAGTTAGGACCAGGTCCTTCCCAGGATATTTCACATTTATACATTGTATACAGTTCTAGGCAGATTCTAGCTGTGGCCCATCATCCCAGTGAGCCTAAGCAAGAAGCCAGAGGAAACCCCATACCAATAGGTCAGTCATTCTCAACATCCAGACTCCACAGCTCCTCACAGCTCCTCCTAAGAGAAAAGCTGATCTCTCCCTGCTGAAATTCACCAGTAAAGCTCGAGATGAAAGCATACTACTGAGAGTGTACCACATACACGGCAGAGTCTGGCAAGCTACCCATGTTGTACTTGATGTGCCAAAAGCTAGTAACAATTATAGACCTCATTCCTATGATCTGAAGGATTGATTTGAAGCTCTTCATGCTCCTGGAGCGAGCAAATGCCCTTGAGCTACATTAGCACGTGACCGGACTCTATGAAGATGTTACTGGTGCCTGCTCAACAAATTGATGAGCAAACGGGAAGACAAGTGGTACAAGTGATAGGCATGGAGAAATCTTTTCAGTGAGGTGCTTATCTGATTTTTAGACATATTTAGTCATGGAATTACTAGATTATATAGAATATCTATTTTTGAGAAATCTCTATACCATTTTCCATAGGAACAGAACTATTTTGAGAAAGCTAAAGAAATACAATTATAAATAAGAATCGGAATTATATCAAAAGTTTAAATTGATGACTTCATGTGCTGATATCCTTGCATAAACCCTGAACTTAAAAAAATATATTTTTATGAGGGAGTCAGAGGTTAGGTAAGACAGAGAAGGGAACATGTGTGAACAAATGTTGAAAGGGCTGATACCAACATAGAACTGAACATTAAATTCAGACCAAAAAAAATGCACATGATGGCTTCCAAGAGTATGTAGTGCAACCCACAATGTGTAGGAGAAGAAAGGAGAGAGAGGGGAGAAGAAAAGAGATAAAGAACCTGCCATTTAGGCAGGCTAAGGGAGGGGGAGGTTGGGGACATTGGTGGTGGGAAATGGACACTGGTGGAGTGGCAGGTACTGGAACACTATGTGACCGAAACCTCCAAACATGAACAACATTGTAATTGTATATCTCACGGTGGTATAATAAAATGTTTAATTAAAAAAATAAATAAAATATTGTATACAAAAATAAATAATAATAAAATTATAATTAAAATAAAAATATATTTTTTAATCAATGTGAGAATTTAAAAAAATTAAAGTTAGATGCCAGAGAGACTAAGATGCTTGCCTTGCATGTGGCCTACCTGGTTTTCTATCTTGGGCATCCCATATGGTCTCCTGAGCACCTCCAGGAGTGATTTCTGAATATAGAGCCAGGAATAATACCTTAGTATCACCAGTGTGGCCCCAAACCAAACCAAATAAATAAATAAATAAATGAATAGATAAATTAATACTGATTGTTTCCTTAAAATTTTTATTCTTAGCAATTGGATGTCTACTTCCTCTGAGTTAACTAGCATGTTCTGAAGTTTGGTTCAAAAGTTTAAAACATTGCACCCTTGATTTACATTGAGCTTTAAAGTTAGGAAAAGCTAGCTTCCATGAATAGTAAGAAACAGTTTTCCTGGGCTATAGCAACCTAATAACATGGAACTAGGTTGGGCTTTTATCTGGTCCTTCAGCAAGATAAACTTTTCTTTTTGTATGTTTCAAATGTAAGTTACAATTTCAACTCTTCATAGTTTTATAAAGGAAGACATGCATATTAAAACATAATAACATTTGAAATTTTCTTGAGACAATTTTAGTCTTAAAAACTTCATTTGTAAACTGATTTCTTAATGAGGTAAGTTATGCATCTCCAGATTAGTTAACAGTATAAATACTTTTTCCTCTCTCTTTCAGTATCACTAGGATTGCTTTTAATTTGCCTTATAAGCAATGAAGTTTTTCAGCCCACAAGCATGGCAGAAATATCTGTTTGCCAGCAATCAAAAGGGAAAACATCATAAAAATTAAGACCATGTTCACAGAGACAGAGGTACAATCAACACTTGATTACTCAAGACTTTTAACCATTTTTATATGAAATAAAAAGTTGGAAGGGTCCCAAGCATAATTATATCAAATAAGTCTAAAGTATTAAATAAGTAATTCTTTTCAACCAGGAAGTATTCTGAGAAGGCAAAAATAGTTATTAAAATTATGCGCTCAATGTTTCAGTAGACTACAGAAATTTCCAAATCCTTTACATAGTGTTACATCCACTTCCTTTAACATATAAATTTTTAAAATAGCCCCCAACAACTATAATTCAACTAAATTTAGATATAAAACACAAAGCAAGAGGATCTGGTTTCTTATAGATAATAAATCTAAGACAAACTCATGCACTAAAAATTAATTTTCAGAAATTGCTTAATGAATAATAACACAATGGTGATCTAAAATAGTATCATGTATTAGCATACAACTCTGACAGTTCTGAAGATCATAAATTCTCCCTGGCATGTCTTTTCTTTTTTAAGATACACAAAGATAAAAGTAAACATATTTTTAGTTGAGTTTTCATCCAAAGATTCATGAGAAAAAAATAGATCTTCAAACTTATGCTTGTTGTCAAAATCCTAATGCTTCCAGTTGGACCCTTAGCTTCTGACTTGGGGTTAGCTGGGACCAAACTCACACTTGGCTGCTCTTACATCCTTCTTATTTGATCCTTTCCATGTTGGAAATGGACAATGTCACTCAGTTAACAAAAAACTCCTACACCTCTAATCTTTCTGATTTCATATTCTAAGTGGCCAGAGAAAATTCTCCTGTTCTTGATTCTTTTATTTTTAGCCCAGAAATTTCCCCAGACTCCCAGGAATCCAGCACAAGTTCTCTAGGACTGAGCCATATCCCACACTTAAGAACTCCTCTGATTTTAGGGGCTGGGTGATAGCCGGCGGTAGGGCATTTGCCTTGCACACGGCCGGCCTCTGCTGGCCTGGGTTCAATCCCTGGTATCCCATATGGTTCTCCGAGCACCGCTAGGAGTAATTCCTGAGTGCAGAGCCAGGAGTAGCCCCTGAGCATTGCCGGGTATGACCCAAAAAGGCAAAAAAAAAAAAAGAACTCCTCTGATTTTAAAGAACACATGTGCTTTATCAGGTCCAGTTAGAAAAGTTTCTATATAACCCACTCAACCATCCCACTGATAAAATAAAACCCTATACCAGAAGTGCAATCAACTGTTTCCCAGTCCCTGAAGATTATGTGGGGCATATAACTTTTTAGGATATCTTAGAATTCTGCCTACTACAAGCAGAACAGAGAAAATGGCATTTGTAAGATTTATTCTATTAAAAGGATCTTTAGATGAATAGAATAAAAAGTAAGCCTAGTAAAGTTAAAAGCCCAATCTGGCAATATATAACATTAAAAAAGTCATTCCAAGGTAAATATACTCCTTTTATCCTTTTTTTTAAATAAGGCTAACAGTTTCTAGTTTTTTTTTATTGGAAAGAAACACAAATTGAACTTTCTGAAATACTGGGAAGTCCTAGAATTTGGGCTGCATATATTTATTAAAATTCATGAGACCAGAGAGATTGTACTGTGAGAAGTTAGTCACATTCCTTGCAAACAACTGCCCAGGTAGAGTCCTTGCCAACCCATGTGACCCATCAAGCAATGCCACAAATGGTC
>JAJIBD010038736.1:0-21381 GCA_021461705.1 Cryptotis parvus
AAATACTCCTAGAGCTCTATTACAGATTCAATACCCAGTCCTATAAGGATATCCATGATATTCTTCATTAAAAATGACCAAACACTCTGAAATTTGTATGGAACAATAAAGTATTAAGTTAACCTAAAGCAATCACTCTCAGAAAAGAAGATGGGAGGCATCACCTTTCCAACTTCAAAATGTACTAAAGGCAGTAAGTAATTATAAAATGTGGTATTGGAATAAAAACAGACCTACGTGGACCTATGGAATAAATTGAGTATACTGACACCCAACCTCAAACACATGATCATTGTAATCATTGATAGAATCTTCAAGAGTCCAAAATGAAAGTAAGGAAAGCCTCTTCAATAAGTGGTGTTAAGAAAACTGGGCAGTGACATGTAAAAAATGAATTTGGACCTGTGTGTCTAAAACCATGCACAAAAATCAGATCTGAAAATGGATTAAAATCTCAATATCAGACCGGAAACCATAAAGTTCATTGAAGAAAATATAGGAAGAACCCCTTCTCAGAGCTTTAACTAAAAGCACATCTTCAAAGCTGAAACATCTTACTAACACAAGCAACCAAGTGAAGAAAAGATACACATAGGATTACGCATAGAAACTAATAAACTACTTGCACCTCACAAGAAACAGTGACTAAGATGCAAATACAGTCCACAGAATGGGGAAAGAATATTCACTGGCGTTACCCATCTGAAAGAGGTTAACCTCCAGGAAATATCAAACACTGGTAGAACTTTATAGCAAGAAAACAAATAGCCCCATCAAAAAATGGGGAGAAGAAATGAACAAGAAACTTCAGAGGGAAGAAATTAGAGTGGACAAAAACATATGAAAAATGCTCCATCATCACTAATCATCGAAGAGATGCAAATCAAACTAAAAAAAATAGAGATATCATTTATACCACGAGAACTGGCACATATATCAAAATGTGTTTTGGATTACAAGAAAACAATTACAAGTGCTGTAGCGTGGCTGGGTGGTGGGAAAGAGGACAGCTCCATTGTTGGTGGGAATATCTCGGCTAGTGCAAACCCTTTCTATGGAAACAATGAAACTTTCCTCCAAAGACTAGAAGCAGAGTTTCCCATTTGAACCAGCCATGCCACTCCTGGAACTACTCTGGGAAGCCAAAATACGCAGCGGAAACACCATCCCTCCTTTTTGTTCATAGCAGGTCATTCACCGTAGCCAGAATCTGAAACCACCAGAGTGCCGAGAAATCTGATGACTGGACAAAGAAAATTTGGTACATCTACACAATGAATACTATGCAGCTGTTAGGAAAAATGAGATTATGAAATTTGCCTATAAATGGATGGACATGGGAAGATTATGTTGGCTGAAATTAGCCAGCAAGAGGAGAGAGAGAGGGATATAGAGATGACTGCATTTATTTGCATGACATAAATATATATGTACATATTATGATACCAATATCAAAGGTCAAGTGAAACATATATCCAGGAGGATGACCACTTGTCAAAGGGTGGAAATTATCACTGAAGCATGTGGGGGAGTCAGAGGCTAGAGTAAGACAGAAATGGACAGTGTGCTAACAATTGTGAGAGTACTAATACCAACCTAGAGCTTGAGGCATTAAATAGAGGCAAAAGACTACACATGACCCTTTAATGTATGTTCTGCAATCCATAGTCTGGAAGGGAAGGAAAAAGAGAAAGAGAGAAGAGGAAAGAAATAAAGAACCTGCCATGGAGGGCGGGCTGGGGGAGGGGGGGGGAACCGGGGATGTTGGTGGTGAGGAGATGGGCACTAGTGGGGGGATGGGTGCTGGAACACTGTATGACCAAGACTAAATATGAACTACATAATTGTATATCTTTTATGACACTCACAGTGGTATTATAAAATACTTAAAGAGGCCAGTAAATAAGACCCAGTATTCTAGGATGATGGACCCTCTGTGTTTAGAATAAATTCAATATCTTGGTGTCAATCACATCAAATGGACCTTATAGAGTATATTTAGTCATCTTTTTGCTTCTTCACTCGGTCTCTAGGTCATTTTTTGCTTTGTTGATCTCGATATCACCAAGATAGATCATTGAAATGGTGAAACTCAGTTTATGGAATATTAGCAGAGATAAAAGACTGACCAATGACTCATAGCAGGGGGCGTCAATATACCATATGCATCAAATGTTTAGTCCTTCAGTGTTGCAGGACTCCTCTAAGAATACTGCATCTGCTCTGAATTACCGCCTGCAAATCACTTCGTAGATAAAATTAGTCAAATGTGAGCGTTTATCTGACCATGCATGCTGTGCTGTATAAATATTCTCCCAAGCTACCACAATCATCGTGGGACTAGCTAGATCTACCATGTATTCTTGCCCATTAGGACCCTAGTAATTAGACAGAGAGAAATGCTGTTTGCTTCCAAGCAAACAAACATGGCTCCTGATATACTCAAGGCAACTAAAATACAAAACTACAATGAAGTGAAGAGACTTGCGAGGCTTGGAAAATATTTAACTGGCATTAGTATTGTTAGTCTTTGGTACCCAGAGACATGCCATCTCAGAAACCCTTTTCTACCCTATAAAGACATTTCCCAGGCAGATCTTGGCTCAAAACATTAGCATACTAAATGGCCTAGGTGAGGTGCAGGGAGGGATTACCTAAGAGACTGACCCTCCCTGCTTTCCATAACAGTGGGAGGAAGGTCTGAGTTGCAGGGTATCAAAAACAACTGTTTCTCTGCATTCTTTAGGGGTTCTCTGAGCTCACCCTCCTTGGGAAATCTTGTCTTCTCCTTTTACAGGCCTTTACACGTGGTAGTGCATCATCTTGACCTACGTGGCTGGGGTTTCTAGCCTGGAATCCTAAGCACCCGGAACTTTTCCCTTTTGCTGATTTATACTGAACACTGCGTACGTAAAGCCTTTTAAAACTGCATCGGATTCCTGAGTTTTCATCCATTCCTCGCTGGCTTCAGAGGTAGAAGGGAACTCAACTTCCCGGCACTGTAGGGTTCCAATGGGCTACTGACACTTCAGCAGTGAAGAATAAAATTAGTTTTACCTTCTGCTCCTGAACCTTCTTGATCACTGTCATATGTACCGCTTGGTTAGTATATATTAGGCGTTAGGGTTATTCTGGATGGTTCAGATAAAAATTAGATAAAATCTTCTAACTATTTTTTCAAAATTTTAATTTAAATAGCCTTAACTTATTTTTTTCTAATTTTATTACACCACTTTTAAGGCCTTTTAATTGCAATATGCCGTGCTCGAGTTTGGTTCTGGTGTTTCAACACCTTCCCTCTTTTAAACCATCTCCAGCTCTTCCAGTGTCCACATCCTCCCTCCCCTTCCCACCTAACTACTTGAGGCTGGGACACCATTTTCTCTCGTTTCTATCTCTACCTCAGCCTACGCTTTCCTACACACATCGTAGAATGCAGTACATTATAGGACATAACTGTTTCTGGTTTGATGAACAATGAGAGCATAAAACCATACATTAAGGCCCTACATGATCAGCATCCGTTCAGTGAAAATGTCAGCTAATGTGGTGTGGTGAGTCTCATCATAATTAGATTCAGGACCCCCCAGAGGTGATGAACCAACACCCAAAACCATCTATCCTCCTGGGGGCCTCATGTCGAGGCAGGGAAGGCCAGTTCCAGTTTGCTTCGTCTGAGGCTCTGCATGCTATATTCCCAAAAAGTCGCCACAGGGCAGCTCCTGGAAGACAATACAAACTCGTCAAAATGGAGAGGAAGAAGTGACTCGGCTCCGTGACAAAATCCCCCTTGTTTCAGCTTCTGGAATTTACCTGGGCTCAAACATGTTTCACTCTGTTAATCTGGTCTTAAAGTCAGTGTCTCCTCCAAGTGGGCTCACAATGTGCTGCAGCATCAGACAGAAAATGTGCACTAATGTGGTGGGTGAGTCTCACCAAGCTCTTCAGGACCCAGGGGTGATGGGACAACTTTGAGCCCATCTGTCCTCCTGGGACTCGTGGTCAGCTGAGATAGGTAGACCCGAACTTTTAAACCTCAACTAAATCTGAGACTACACATCTGCTATGTTCACCCCAGAAGGCACTTCCTGAATTACCAGACTCAAAACAAATGGAGAGGAAGGGAGCAGGAGGGCTTTAGCTCCATCTAAACATATTCGGTGATTCCACCTCTGGGAATACCTTACCTGGGCTCAACTCAATACCTCTGTTAATCTGGTCTTGAGGTCAGTGTCACTCCCGGGCAAACTCCTGATGTACTGCAGCATCCAGACAAAGCGGAGGCTTGTTAATTCAGGCGGAGTCTCATCGGCCGATTTCAAGACCGGTGATAGGCCCTCACAAACCACTGTCCTCTGCAGAGGCACCATGGTCAGCTGTGAGCTAAGGAGAACTGAGTTCCAGTTCCCCAACCATCTGAGCTCTACACATGCTGTGGCTGAAGTCACCCAGGGCAGCTCTGGGTGGGGCCACAGGGCTCAGACAAAATGGAGAGGAAGGCCCAAGCAGGCTCATCAATTCCGGTGATTCCTGCTCTACAGACTACCTAGGATTGAACTCGTATTGCTCTATTATTCTGGTCTTGAAAGTAAGTGTCCCTCCTGGGGTTCTGATGTGCTGCAGCGTCCAGACAGCGAATAACATCCTGATGTGTTGGGCCAAAGTCTCTCCGATGCTTCCGGAACCCTTAGAGGTGATGGGTCCTCCCCAAAGCCCATCTGTCCTCCTGGGGTTCAATGATCTTAGACCAAGGGAGGGCCAGTTCCAACTTCCCCAGCTGCGTCTGGGGAGCTCATGCTATATGAACCTCAGTTTGATGCAAATAAGTCATCATTGGAAGTGTACAAATGAAAGATCACAGAAAGACCTGGTGCTAAAATCATTGTCTAAGAATTAAACCGCGGCGGCGACCTATCAGCCACTGCAGCCGTGGATCTGAGTCTCTGACTTTGATGATTGACTGTAGTGGCTGAGTTGCACCCACACTGAGCCCAGAGGCTGGGGACTAGGCGAGGCCCCTAATCGCTGCTTTAATTCATATGCGCGGCTGCCTGCATGGCGAGCAAGGCCTGGCGAACCATCATAGGACATACTGGGGCTGACCCGACCTTTACTGCACTACGAATGCCATGGGCGCTCACCATGAGGCCGAGCTGGCAGCCATGGATCTGGCCAAATCTTCTATCTTTAAATCCCAAAGATCAGGTCAAACTGCCAGCTTACTTACTTTTTAGAGACTGAGTTCATGACAACTAAGAAAGGGTTAGAACACACTACACGCTGAATTGAAGAATTAAAATCAAAGAAGAGACTAGGTAATAGTAGTATAAATTTTCTTAAATCAGAGCAGTACCATGGCTGACCCTGGGAGGGATGCAAATTTAAGACTTTCCTCATGTAGGGCATGATTGGGGCTGGGATTCAGTTAGGTCATCCCTAGTTCTGGGTGTTTATAGTCAGAGTTTTCTCAACTTCCTGAAGTTCTCTATCCCTTAACTGTTGCAGGACTCCTCTAAGAGCCTCTGCATCTGCCTAAGTACCTCCTGTGAACCACTTCACTAGATGGAATTGGATTTAAATGTGGCAGTTTATCTGACACATGTATTCTGTACTGGCTGGTATAAATATTCTCTCATGCTACCACAATCATAAAGTAGGACTAGCTAGATCTTACCAACATTTTTGCCACATCGTGGATCTCTAAGTAATTAGACCAGAGAAAAAGTAACATTCCCCAAGCAAGCAAGCATGGCTCCAGAGTAATTCAAAGGCAACTAAAATACAAAATTAATGAAAATAACTAGATGAGACTCTTTAGTGAAAGCTTAGGAAATGTTTAGTGGCATTAGTACAGTCTTTGGTACATAGACATGCCATCTCGAAACCCACTTCTCTACCCCATAAAAGCATTTTCAGGCAGATCTTGGCTCAAGAGATTAGGTGAGGTGCTGGAGAAATTACCTGAGGGCATTTGCCCTACTACCAGGGAAGTTACATTTAGCTAATAACTCCTCCCCAGCTCCTCTTAACTTAGAGGCTTTGGTGCTTCGGGGTCCTTATGTAAACAATCAGAAGGTCTCCTGAAGTGCTACATTTTTATAGAGCTGTTTTCCTGTTTTCATCTCTAGATAGCCCAGCTCAGGAATGGATCAATTTGGGCGTAGTTCTGGCCCTATAAAATAAGCTTCAAGAAAGAAAGCGCTTTTGTCATTTCGGCTTCCCTTGGCGTTTACCTCTTAATTCTCTCCATTCTCTGTCGGGCCTCAACATGGTGGCAGCCATCTTAGCCTACGAGGCTGGGGCGCTCTGGGAATGAGCCTGGAGGTTTTCCTGCTCTTGGATTGTATATTGGAACCTTTGATAGTAAAGCCCTTTTTAAAGCTGCGCCAGTTCCTGAGTTTTCATTACCCTGCCTTCGGAGGTGATGAAGGCACAGCTTCCAGCACTTTTAGGACAGGCGGCATTCCTCAACACTTAGCAGTCTTTGACTAGAAGTTGGATTTACATCAAAGAAGGCTTTTATTGTGAGCTATGACAACTCTGCGAGTAATCTCTACACCTGCATCATAAGATAACAAGCTCCCAAACCAAAATAATAAACCCATGATTGTCAAGGAAATCTGCTCATAAAATAAGGGAGGTAAATAGTATCAGTATCCAAAATCCATGTAGCTTATGAGGTGCTTAGCACGGTTTGTCAACTTATCTGTGAACTTTCCAACTGGCTTAATTTACCTTCTCAAGGCTTTAAGGATAAATGTATTCTTGCCCTCTAGTAGATGAGAAAATCTGTAATAACACAAACATCTATCATAGGCAGAATAGGGTTCCTCGAATGAATAAATCTGAATAATGCAAAGATTGAAGAACCTCAAAAAAGGTGTGATGCTAGAATAAACAGACCCAGGTGGCCAGAACAATGAGTACAGTGGGTGGAGAACTTGCCTTACTGGCGACCAGCTTAGTTCAATCCCCAGCATCCCAAGAGTGGTTTCTCAAATCCACCAAAGTGAGTCCTCAGTACAGAATCAATATAACCCCATAAACACTGCCAGACGTGTCCCCCTCCCCCCAAGACAAAAAAAAAAGGTTTCTGGCTAAGTATGAACTTTCCCTAACACTTGGGCCCCGGCACAATGAAGACTGGCTGGTCAGCCAAAGATTAATTGTCTGAGATGAGCCAAAAGCTTTCTTTTTATGCTATTTATGTCTCTCTAGCTTTAGAAATGTGCAAAATAATTAAAATGTAAGCTCATCATAAAAGTATTTTAGTGTTATTTCACTTTAAAAACCAACATTTGTGAATTATGGATCCATGATTAGGAAATTCTTCCACTACATCTGGATATTTCAAAATTTGTAAAATAAAAACAGATTACACAGGGACATATGGAACCTAGGAATCCAAAATCGTGCAACAAGAACCCAGTTTAAGATGCTGAGGGTTTATATACCCACATCAGTGATCTTTATATCAAACAACCTTGCTTAGAAGTGGTGTTCTGGGAATCACATGAGATGGCAGTTAAAGGGGGGAGACTGATCTAGTTCTCTCTCTTTCTATTTGTACATTCTCCCTTTCATTCTGACGCCTTAGTGATATGCTGGCGTTTTACGCGAGTCAATCTGGTTGGGAAACTTGACTTCAATAATTACACAGGCCCGAGTGATAGCGCAATGTCTAAGTTGTTTGCCTTACACAGCAGACCGAGTTCAATACCCAGGATCCCATATGGTCCTGCGAGCACTCCCGGGAGTAATTACAGGCAAAGAGCCAGGTGTAACCCCTGAGCATGGCCAGGAATGTCCCAAAAATTATTCTTTCCTTATGCACCCTGAATAAGTTATTCTCATCATATTAGAAACCAGTTTAACATTTTCTATATATTTCATCAAAATACTGCCTGGAGGCTTTGGGGTAAATAGACATGCAGCAGATAATCATTAATTTCTCGTTCTAGCACCATGCATGGAAGTTTAAGCCAGTATTCAGACTGCTTTTCCTAACCTGGCTGATAATTTCTCACACCATCATGCATCTGAACTAAATGTATACATGCTACTAATTAAATTTGTGTGTTTTTAAAAAAATTGATGAGCACAAGACAAGTAAGAAGTGCTAAGGAGACTAGTCTGGGCAGGAGCCACAGTGTATGGAAAAGATCTTTGGAAATATACCAGATTTATGAAGAGAGGAGTTTGGGCTTAAAATGAATGTTGGAAAGAGCCCCCCCAACAACACAATGTTGAGATGCCTGATCTGAGATTAAATCTCAACCTTTCTGTTGACCATGAAACAGTCTGCAATACCTCTGAGTTTCCACTTCCTCATTTTAAATGGAAGAATGAAATTCTTTATCCTGAAAATTTATTAGACACTCTTATTTTCATAAGCCTGACTATCTGAAGGTAATTAATACCAATCCATATGTGTTGTGGATCACGAGAAAATAAGTCATTTGAAAAACTTCAAGCACTATGGATTGCCACCCATTACTGGAAGAGTGAAAAAAACCAGAAAGCCATCACAGTGGGATGATGGTGGAGGAAAGGAGAGAGACTGATGGTGAGTAATGTGTGGAAACAAGGTATTTGATCTCCCACCCATAATAATATGTGTATATCACATTTGCCAAAATTTTGCATACATTTAAATAGGCCCAAGCAGAATATAACAGGTAGGATACTTACCGTGCATGTCGCAGACCCCAGTTCAGTCCTAGAACCACGTAGAGTGCGCACGGGCCTGCAAGTGAGCCTTCAGTGCAGAGCCAAAAGTAAGCCCTAATTGCCACTGGTTGTCGTCCAAACACACCCTCAAAAAAAAAATTGAAAAGCAACCATTTTCTAAAGCTTTGCACTTATCTAAGTCCCATGAAATTATAGTCCAGCTATTGTCTAGCGTTTTCCCTTTCTGGAGGGCAAAAGAGTAAAACATTAGTTCCAAGAGAAAAATGGCACAGTCCTGGGAGGTATGTCTCTTAGTCACATTCTTCTCCCAAGTTTCATGAGGTGCCGTACTAACCCTGGGGGAAATTGCTTTTTGTTTTACTGGAGTCAAGCATATTATTCATTGTTTTATTTTAGTTGAGTTGCTTTTTAAATGATGGAGATGAACTCCTGTTTCATGTGACTGAGAGATAGATATAAACTGAGTTTCATGTGATTGAATTCAGTTTCATTAACTTAAGTTCATGTGCACATCCAGAAATACATATTCTCAAAGAAATCAACTGATGGTCCCTAAAATTCTATTTCACTCTTTGAGTTGTGAATAAAATCTAGTTTTGGTGGTTTTGTACTCTTAATGTCACTTTCTCCTCTGGACCACCCACATTCTTCTCTGTGAATTCCTGCAGTGTGTTTGTGAACAATGATCTTGTAACATCAAGCATGATGAAATCCATTATTCTCAGAGTTTTGGAAACAAAGACCTTGTGGTACATGAACAAGATTCCGACTTGTAGCCTTAGCCTTATTGCATTTAATATTTATGGTTCTCTGTAGAAATGGTAAAAATAATTCCAGGCTGGCACAAGGATGAGTAAAACATTTCTTAAGCAGATAGGACAAGTGTTTTGAGGACTCCTCTAAGAGCCTCTGCATCTGCCCTGGATTGCCTCCTGCAGGTTACTTCGCAGATAGGGGGTAGTCCAAATGTGGCAGTTTATCTGACCATGTATTCTGTACTGGCTGGTATAAATATTCTCTCATGCTACCACCATCATCGTGGGACTAGCAAGATCTTACCAGCATATATTTGCCTACACGATGGATCTCTAAGTAATTAGATCCGAGAGAAATGCTGTTTGCCTCCCAAGCAAGCAAGCATGGCTCCTGATAACTCAAAGAGCAACTAAAATACAAAACTACCGTTAAGTAGAAGACTCTTGTGAAGGCTTGGAGAAATATTTAACTGGCATTAGTATAGTCTCGGGTACATGGACATGCCATCTCAGAAACCCTCTTCTCTACCCTATGAAGGCATTTCCAGGCAGGCTTGGCCAAAACACTAGCATATAATAGGGCCTAGGTGAGGTGCTGGGAGGAATTAACCTGAGGGCATTTGACCCTTCCTGCTTCCCATAATAATGGGGGTCTGAGTTGCAGGGGGTATAAAACCAGCCTGCTGCCTCTTTCACTCTCTCTCTCTCTCTCTCTCTCTCTCTCTCTCTCTCACTCTCTCTCTCACTCTCTCTCTCTCTCTCTCTCTTCTCTCTCTCTCTCTCTTTCTCTCTCTCTCTCTCTCTTTGGACTCTCTCTTTGGGCTCTCTTTTTGAGCTCTCTTTTTGGACTTTGCACTTTTCTTGGGAGGTCTTAGTCTCCCTCTTTACAGCCCTTTACACGTGGTGGCCGCCATCTTAGCCTACACGTCGCTGGAGTTCTAGCGGAAATCCTAAACACTGGATTTTTCCTATTACTGATTTTGTATGCTCTGAACCTGTGATAAGTAAAGCATTTTTTAACTGCATCGGATTCCTATGTCTTCATCCATTTCCCACCGGATTCGGAGGTAAAGTGAACTCGCTTCCCCGCACTGTCGAGGACCCTTGAGAGTTCCCCACAGACAAGGAACTCTAAATGTTCCACCTTGTCCACTAGAAGATATCAAAGTAAAGAAATCAAATCAGTCAAAATCACTCCAGTCAATTATTGTTCTATTTTTCTCTCCTTCTCACTCAGATTCAATCGGTTCCAATATCAGTGAGCTGTCCATCATTTATTTAAATATACATTAGTTTTTCTCTTTAATGGCAAATACTCTACTGGCAATATTCTCATATGTTTCTGGTAATTTGATAATGCTTTGGGGAGATAATTCTCCATGGATGCTCATATTTTTTTCTTGTCTTATGTCAGCCATTGTTTCTAACTACATTTCTCCAGAATGCTTGTGTAGCAAACATTCTTGGAACACAGCTAGCATCTATGCACAGAGCTTAGGGAATATTTGCTTTCTCAACAATATGATAAAGATAATATCCTTCTTGGGGGCCAGGGCTAGGTGATCTGCTAACAGTCTATTTAAATTATGGAGGTTTTCTAAGTTTGAGTTTCCTCAGGTGTGATAGAGGCTCACTGACTACATAGAATCTATCTGGACCACCAGTATCGACTCTTGATCCTTTAGGACTTGGAAAGTCAGCGATAGCAGGAAGCTCTTATGGTTTCTATTGCATAAATAATAAAGCCCCCTTTACTTATAACCCTGAATTTTTCTATCTCCAATCAGTATCTCTGTGTTACAAAATGTATTCTAAAAAAAAGCTTCAGATCTTTTGCAGTGTTTCACAATTGACAGAATAATCCTAAACTGATAATTATGGTCCTACAACTTGACTCAAACATAAACTTATCAGTTGAAGCATCAATATTTTAACCTAGTTCTACCTGACCTTCTAAATTCTTAAAGAATGTGAGTAGAATTAATAATAAAGAACACAGAACTGGGGAGATAATTCAAAGGGCTAGCGCACATGCTTGGTATGTGGAGGACCCAAGTGCAACCCCAAATTCAATGGTTCTCAAAGAACTATTGAGTACCGCACTGGTGTCAAAGCTGCAGCACCACATCCCAGCATGGAACCATTCAACCCACAAAAGTAAGTTAAGAATTGCTGAGAGTGAGCACTGTGCCCTGAGTACTTGGTAGACCCAATCCTCAAATCTCAATGTGTCAGTTATATGTTATTGCATACTATATATTATGATATGATTTTCCGTAAAGGCCAGAAATGAGTTTGGACCAATAAGATAGCAGGCAGGGTGCTCCCTTTGCACAGAGCCAACCTAGGCTTAACACCTGCCACCTCATGTAGTCCCCAAGCACCACCAGGAGTGATACCTGGAGGTGATACCTGAGTTTTGTGAAACTTACACTCAGTAGGTGTGGCCCCAAAATAAAGCCAAGAGAGACAAGTCAATAGGCTCCATTAATGCTCAGCATCCAGGAGACCCCAATTCAACCTCTCATACTTCATGATGAGGCCTGGAGAACCTTCAGGAGCAACTCCTGAGCACTGAAGCAAAAGTAGTTACCTAACACCACCAGCTGTAGCCGCAACATCACCCCATCCCAACAATCTTTTATTTGTTGGCCCTGCTGTGTGCATAGCAGCTTCTGACTCTGCTTTCAGGGATAACTGCTGGTGGGCTCAGGAGATGATTTTTAGTGTAGGGAATCAAATCTGGACTAGTTCTATGCAAGACCAGCACCCTCCCAGATGCACAATCTCTCTAGTCCCTGAAGAAAGAATTTCCAGAATGGCTGATTGCGAATTTTCTGAAAGATGGGCATAGGATTTGGCGAGTGGTGACTGGAATAAACAAAAGTTCTCAGAGATTAGGAGAATTTGGGTTCAAATATGGTACTTTGTGTGACACTGAACACATGCCACATGTTCTGAAACAATAATTTTGTTATCTTTGAGGCAAGAATACTAAATTCTATTTCACAGGAGTGTCAGATTAAACCAAGTAATTTTTAAAAACTCTAGCATGAAATGGCACACATGGAAAGCATAACTGGTAATAGCTATTAGTGTTCTTGATAAACCTTCACAAAGGTTTCTATTAGCAATTGATTTCTCTCTATCAATTTACCTGCACCTTAACTATCATGCAATTAACCACTAATTTCCTCCCAGTAGTTAACAATGGAATCAGATTTATTAATACAGATCCACAACACAAATCTGTGCAGCTTTAAGAGCTAAAAGGGTCCTGTATGGTGGATACTACCAGTTCCTTTCTGTGACAAAAATGTTTTTTAGGCTGCAATTTGGAGGCGAACATTAGAGCTGGGCACTTACTCTGTTGCCTTTCCACAATGGTATGAGAAATTACAAGATGGGGTTTTTCTGGTTACCCATTTGTCTCTTTTTCCTCTTGCAAGTGGAACCAGGACTGCTGTTGCTAAGCAACGCAGTGGAGGAAGTGATGGTGCATGTGTAATGTGGTACTCCAGGAGCAAGGGGCTTAGTTCTAGAGCTGGTCCAAGGGCACTGACAAGAAACACTGAAGAACCGAGATTTTTTCGCAATAGCTGGACAGTTGTGGTATTAATGCAAATTCCTCTCATAATTAAAAGAGCTGCTTTCACTGAGCAATCCCATCACCAACTGTCTGTGAACTGCTTAGAAAATCTAAGAGCCACAGGGTCTAGTGACTCTGGAGAGAATTCCTGTGTCATCTTATTACCGTGGTCTGTGCACACAGCATAAACAGCAATCCCTCTTGACCAATCATCGAAACTCAAGGGAGGCGCAGAAGACGGGATTGAAACCTTAGTCCTAAACCTGTATCCATTCTATGGAATTAATGAGAATGGTTCTTTGTTGAATAGAAAGAGATCCTGATAAAGAAAAAGGGAAGTTGCAGAGAGAATAAGAGAACACATAATTTAACTGACAGCCATCTTCTTCCTGTGATTAGGTGAGAGATATAGGGAAGTTGGGAACATCTTGGTTATATTAACAACGAAGAGGACTTCCCTAATTAATTGTAGTTCAAATAGCACTAATACAGCAAAATGTTCATGCTCACGGGTGAGGGTATAGTGGGGTAGTCTGTGTGGCAGTTTAGTACATGCTCAAGGGGGAACCAGTCTTAAATGGCATAAACTATGCTAAACGCACAGACTTAGGTCACAGTCTCTGGGTTTGGGCTTGAGCTATAGAACTTACTGACTGAGAGTTTTGGAAGGTTATCTTCAATGTCTAAAAAATATGGATAATTATAATACCTATCTCATGAAACTACGGTTTATTATTTGTTTGCTTGCTTTGGGATACTAAGGCTATACCTAGAGGTGCTCAGGACTTACTATGATAGTGCTCAGGGGACCATAAGTAGTGCTGACATCAAAGTAAATTTACATCATGCAAAGCCAACACCTTACTTTCTGCAATGACTCTCTGGCACCTCTCACGGAGCTTACATAAAAATCGAGTGATGTCAATACAGATCATTTAAATCGAAGCAAATATAAGATAATTGCTACCCAGGATTAAAGGTAGTTTCTTACCTTAATATTAATGACAAATCATCATCCTTTCCTCTTTCTAGTTTTATTTGAAAAAAACTATATCCAAGCTTTAGTTAGTGCAGGATATTTTTTCAAATATGAAAATTAAAGGACATTTTCAAAGTCCTAAATTTCTCATACTGAATGTTTTTACTTTATAATTTAATTAATTTAGCTTTATTTGTTGCTGAGGTTACAATTATTTTCAAGACTGTAAGTCATGTAGGAGGACAATTTCAAAATTTTTCTCTCCTTTCTCTTTAAGTCTCCAACCATACACCATTTAATAGCCAAGTGAAGGTATCTGTCTATCATATTCCACGACCTCCCTTAATATTTTGATCCCATCTGCTCCTTCTCTTCTCCCTGTTAGATTATAATAGAGCCTTGGCCTTGTTTTGTATTTGCTTTTCCTTGTTTATTTCTTTATATTCCACATGTGAGGAAGTTCACTGGTATTTATACTTCTGATTTAGTTTGCTTATGACCACACTCCAGTTTCATCTATATTCTTGAAAAAGACAAGATCTTAACCCAGATGGAATACAGTATGGAGGATGCTCAGTAAACTCAGAAAGGAGCGCCCATATGACTCAACAGTTCCACTTTTTGGGTACCAATCACCAGGACAAAAAAAACATTCATTAAAAAATGTATGGGCACCATTATTCATTATAGCACTTAACCCAATGGCTATGATTGGGAATCAACCTATATTACCAATGATAGTTAAGTGGATCATAAAGATATGGTATATGTACACAATGGAATACAATTCAATTGTAAGGAATGATAAAATCATGCAATTCATGGCAACATGGATGGAACTGGAAGACATCATGTTAAAAGAAGTAAGTCAGAAGAAGGACAAACACAGGATGATAGCACTGATCTATGGTATTTAGAGTAAATGGATGAGGGAATGCAATGCTTTAAAGGGGGATACCCGGATCAACCTTGGCCCCAGCAATATAGGAAGGAGAAGCAATAAAGAGTGGAGGGGGCTGGCGAGAAGAGACAGATGAGAAGCAACAGGGCCAGGTCAGGGAACTCAGGTACAAAAGTGGTGTTACAGAATGGTAAAGCCAAATATCCAAACCACAGGGTCAATAGCACTGAAATCAAAAGACCAAAACTTAACAACCAAACTTAGAAAGGTGCTTATCAAGAAGGTAGGCTGGGGGCCGGAGCGATAGCCCAGCAGGTAGGGAGTTTGCCTTTGTGCGTGGTGGCCCATTTCGGCCTGGGTTCGATCTCTGGTATCCCATATGGTCCCCGAGCACCGCCAGGAGTAATTCCTGAGGCAGAACCAGGAGAAACCCCTGGGCATTGCCGGGTGTGACCCAAAAAGGCAAAAAAAAAAAAAAAGAAGGTAGGCTGAAGAAGTGGGAGAGACGGAGGGAACCTGGGGACATTGGTGATGGAGTCAACATTGGGTGTGGATCAGTGTCGGGGAGCTCTGCCGGGGTCCCCGACAGTGCCGGGAAGCGAAGTTTCCTTCTACCTCCGAAGCCGGCGAGGAATGGATGAAAACTCGAGAATCCGATGCAGTTTTAAAAGGCTTTACTTATTACAGGTTCAGGCATACAAATCAGCAAAAAGGAAAAGCCTGGTGCTTAGGATTCCAGGCTAAAACCCCAGCCACGTGTAGGCCAAGATGGCGGCCACCACATGTAAAGGCCCTGTAAAGGAGAAGACAAGACTCCCAAGAAGGGTGAGCGCTCACAAAGAGAGAGAGCCCAAAAAGAAGCCGTGAGAGAGAAAGCAGGCTAGTTTTATACCCCTGAAACTCAGACTTTCCTCCCACTGTTATGGAAAGCAGGGAGGGTCAAATGCCCTTAGGTAATCCCCTCCCTGCACCTCACCTAGGCCCTTTAGTATGCTAATGTTTTTTTTACCCTTATAAATCCTCACTTTAATGAAGAGAAAACATTTTGATAACCAGAATCAGAATTTTCTGACTGCATATCTTCCTATGACATCTAAATTGCTATTATTTTGTTTTTTTTACAATTAAAAATTTCATGTTTGGGTTTTGGTCATACAGTGTTTCAGCACCCATCCCTCCACCAGTGCCCATCTCCCACCACCAACATCCCGGTTCCCTCCCCCTTCCCCAGCCCTGCTCCATTGCAGGTTCTTTATTTCTTTCCCTTTCTCTCTCTTTCTCTTTTCCTTCCCCAGACTATGGATTACAGAACATACATTAAAAGGTTGTCATGTGTATCCTTTTGCCTCTATTTAATGCTCAGTTCTAGGTTGGCATTAGTACCCTCGACTATTATTAGCACCCTGTTCCATTTTCTGTCTTACCTAAACTCTGACTCCCACAAGTATGCTAATGTTTTGAGCCAAGATCTGCCTGGAAATGCCTTTATATGGTAGAGAAGGGATTTTCTGAGATGGCATGTCTCTGTACCAAAGACTAATACTAATGCCAGTTAAATATTTCTCCAAGCCTTCAGAAGTCTCTTCTACTTCATTGTAGTTTTGTATTTTAATTGCCTTTGAGTATATCAGGGAGCCATGCTTGTTTGCTTGGAAGCAAACAGCATTTCTCTCTGGTCCTAATTACTTAGGGGTCCCTACGTGGCCAGGCAAATATGCTGGTAAGATCTAGCTAGTCCCACGATGATTGTGGTAGCTTGGGAGTATATTTATACCAGCTAGTACAGCATACATGGTCAGATAAACTGCCACATTTAGACTACTCCCTTATCTATGAAGTGATTTGCAGGCGGCAATTCAGAGCAGATGCAGCGGCCCCTTAGAGGAGTCCTGCAACAGATCAGTACTGGAACATTGTATGTCTAAAACTGCAACCACGAATAACTTTTGCAAATCACAGACTTTATTGAAATTTAGGGGGAAAATACTTTGAAAAACAGAGGCAACATTTTATCTATTTTAGTATCTAAGGAAAATCCCACATCTTCATCACCTATTTGTTGCTGGACACTTACGTTGCTCTACAAACTTTATTTGTTATAAATAGTGATGAATATAGGCATGGGTTCGCCAAGGGTTTGCTCTCTCATGCGGGGCGGGCCACGCTGGCCAGACTGGAGCAGGGATTTGGGCTCCTCCTCCCATTCCTTCACCTCCATGTCAGAAGGCGTGGCTGCAAGCTCCCAACCACCACACCCAGCAACCCTGGAAGAGACACACCAGACCCACAGCTGTGCTGGCAACACCTGAAGAGAGACTCCAGACCCAACCACTCCAGACCCATAGCTGTGCCGCTTGTCCCCACATGGAAGCAGCTCATGGAGTCTTAGATATTACTGGAAGTTAGGACCAGGTCCTTCCCAGGATATTTCACATTTATACATTGTATACAGTTCTAGGCAGATTCTAGCTGTGGCCCATCATCCCAGTGAGCCTAGCAAGAAGCCAGAGGAAACCCCATACCAATAGGTCAGTCATTCTCAACATCCAGACTCCACAGCTCCTCACAGCTCCTCCTAAGAGAAAAGCTGATCTCTCCCTGCTGAAATTCACCAGTAAAGCTCGAGATGAAAGCATACTACTGAGAGTGTACCACATACACGGCAGAGTCTGGCAAGCTACCCATGTTGTACTTGATGTGCCAAAAGCTAGTAACAATTATAGACCTCATTCCTATGATCTGAAGGATTGATTTGAAGCTCTTCATGCTCCTGGAGCGAGCAAATGCCCTTGAGCTACATTAGCACGTGACCGGACTTATGAAGATGTTACTGGTGCCTGCTCAAGCAAATTGATGAGCAACGGGAAGACAAGTGGTACAAGTGATAGGCATGGAGAAATCTTTTCAGTGAGTGCTTATCTGATTTTTAGACATATTTAGTCATGGAATTACTAGATTATATAGAATATCTATTTTTGAGAAATCTCTATACCATTTTCCATAGGAACAGAACTATTTTGAAGAAAGCTAAAGAAAATACAATTATAAATAAGAATCGGAATTATATCAAAAGTTTAAATTGATGACTTCATGTGCTGATATCCTTGCATAAACCCTGAACTTAAAAAATATATTTTTATGAGGGAGTCAGAGGTTAGGTAAGACAGAGAAGGGAACATGTGTGAACAAATGTTGAAAGGGCTGATACCAACATAGAACTGAACATTAAATTCAGACCAAAAAAATGCACATGATGGCTTCCCAAGAGTATGTAGTGCAACCCACAATGTGTAGGAGAAGAAAGGGAGAGAGAGGGGAGAAAGAAAAGAGATAAAGAACCTGCCATTTAGGCAGGCTAAGGGAGGGGGAGGGAATTGGGGACATTGGTGGTGGGAAATGGACACTGGTGGAGGGCAGGTACTGGAACACTATGTGACCGAAACCTCCAAACATGAACAACATTGTAATTGTATATCTCACGGTGGTATAATAAAATGTTTAATTAAAAAAATAAATAAAATATTGTATACAAAAATAAATAATAATAAAATTATAATTAAAATAAAAATATATTTTAATCAATGTGAGAATTTAAAAAATTAAAGTTAGATGCCAGAGAGACTAAGATGCTTGCCTTGCATGTGGCCTACCTGGTTTCTATCTTGGGCATCCCATATGGTCTCCTGAGCACCTCCAGGAGTGATTTCTGAATATAGAGCCAGGAATAATACCTTAGTATCACCAGTGTGGCCCCAAACCAAACCAAATAAATAAATAAATAAATGAATAGATAAATTAATACTGATTGTTTCCTTAAAATTTTTATTCTTAGCAATTGGATGTCTACTTCCTCTGAGTTAACTAGCATGTTCTGAAGTTTGGTTCAAAAGTTTAAAACATTGCACCCTTGATTTACATTGAGCTTTAGTTAGGAAAAGCTAGCTTCCATGAATAGTAAGAAACAGTTTTCCTGGGCTATAGCAACCTAATAACATGGAACTAGGTTGGGTTTTATCTGGTCCTTCAGCAAGATAAACTTTTCTTTTTGTATGTTTCAAATGTAAGTTACAATTTCAACTCTTCATAGTTTTATAAAGGAAGACATGCATATTAAAACATAATAACATTTGAAATTTTCTTGAGACTTTTGAAAATTTGTAAACTGATTTCTTAATGAGGTAAGTTATGCATCTCCAGATTAGTTAACAGTATAAATACTTTTTCCTCTCTCTTTCAGTATCACTAGGATTGCTTTTAATTTGCCTTATAAGCAATGAAGTTTTTCAGCCCACAAGCATGGCAGAAATATCTGTTTGCCAGCAATCAAAAGGGAAAACATCATAAAAATTAAGACCATGTTCACAGAGACAGAGGTACAATCAACACTTGATTACTCAAGACTTTTAACCATTTTTATATGAAATAAAAGTTGGAAGGGTCCCAAGCATAATTATATCAAATAAGTCTAAAGTATTAAATAAGTAATTCTTTTCAACCAGGAAGTATTCTGAGAAGGCAAAAATAGTTATTAAAATTATGCGCTCAATGTTTCAGTAGACTACAGAAATTTCCAAATCCTTTACATAGTGTTACATCCACTTCCTTTAACATATAAATTTTTAAAAATAGCCCCAACAACTATAATTCAACTAAATTTAGATATAAAACACAAAGCAAGAGGATCTGGTTTCTTATAGATAATAAATCTAAGACAAACTCATGCACTAAAAATTAATTTTCAGAAATTGCTTAATGAATAATAACACAATGGTGATCTAAAATAGTATCATGTATTAGCATACAACTCTGACAGTTCTGAAGATCATAAATTCTCCCTGGCATGTCTTTTCTTTTTAAGATACACAAAGATAAAGTAAACATATTTTTAGTTGAGTTTTCATCCAAAGATTCATGAGAAAAATAGATCTTCAAACTTATGCTTGTTGTCAAAATCCTAATGCTTCCAGTTGGACCCTTAGCTTCTGACTTGGGGTTAGCTGGGACCAAACTCACACTTCGGCTGCTCTTACATCCTTCTTATTTGATCCTTTCCATGTTGGAAATGGACAATGTCACTCAGTTAACAAAAAAACTCCTACACCTCTAATCTTTCTGATTTCATATTCTAAGTGGCCAGAGAAAATTCTCCTGTTCTTGATTCTTTTATTTTTAGCCCAGAAATTTCCCCAGACTCCCCAGGAATCCAGCACAAGTTCTCTAGGACTGAGCCATATCCCACACTTAAGAACTCCTCTGATTTTAGGGGCTGGAGTGATAGCCCGGCGGGTAGGGCATTTGCCTTGCACACGGCCGGCCTCTGCTGGCCTGGGTTCAATCCCTGGTATCCCATATGGTTCCCCGAGCACCGCTAGGAGTAATTCCTGAGTGCAGAGCCAGGAGTAGCCCCTGAGCATTGCCGGGTATGACCCAAAAAGGCAAAAAAAAAAAAAAAAGAACTCCTCTGATTTTAAAGAACACATGTGCTTTATCAGGTCCAGTTAGAAAAGTTTCTATATAACCCACTCAACCATCCCACTGATAAAATAAAACCCTATACCAGAAGTGCAATCAACTGTTTCACAGTCCTGAAGATTATGTGGGGCATATAACTTTTTAGGATATCTTAGAATTCTGCCTACTACAAGCAGAAAATGGCATTTGTAAGATTTATTCTATTAAAAGGATCTTTAGATGAATAGAATAAAAAGTAAGCCTAGTAAAGTTAAAAGCTTAATCTGGCAATATATAACATTAAAAGTCATTCCAAGGTAAATATACTCCTTTTTATCCTTTTTTTTTAAATAAGGCTAACAGTTTCTAGTTTTTTTTATTGGAAAGAAACACAAATTGAACTTTCTGAAATACTGGGAAGTCCTAGAATTTGGGCTGCATATATTTATTAAAATTCATGAGACCAGAGAGATTGTACTGTGAGAAGTTAGTCACATTCCTTGCAAACAACTGCCCAGGTAGAGTCCTTGCCAACCCATGTGACCCATCAAGCAATGCCACAAATGGTCACAAATGGTCCCTTACAGGGAACCACTGGGGTGCCCCAGAAAAATCTGGGAGCAGGGTCAGGGATCCCCTTCTGCCCCAGGGGATCAGCGGCCAGTGGACAGAGAAAGGCGTGAGAATTCAGCGAAGTTTCAAAATGCTTTACTTAACACAGGTTCTAGCATACAAATCAGCAATAGGAAAAACCCTTAATTTAGGGTTCCCAGCTGGCCTGCGGCCATGTGCAGGCCAGGATGCCACCACATGTTATGGCCCCACAGAGAGGAAACAGCAAAGAGGCAAGAAAGGGAGGGCCAGCAGAAAGGGGGGAAAGAGAACCAGAAAGGAAGCAGGCTAGTTTTTATATTCCTCCATCACAGACCTCCCACTCCAAGGGAAAGCCATCAGGGTCAAATCCCCTCAGGTAATTTCTCCCAGGACCTCGCCTAGATGTTAATGTTGAGATGTT
>JAJIBD010038741.1:0-15406 GCA_021461705.1 Cryptotis parvus
CCGGCAATGCTCAGGGGTTACTCCTGGCTCTTCGCTCAGGAATTACTCCTGGCGGTGCTTGGGGGACCATATGGGATGCCGGGAATCAAACCCTTGTTGGCCGCGTGCAAGGCAAATGCCCTATCCATAATGTTATTGCTCCAGGCCAAAACATCTTATTTTTGATTGAACCACTGGCCTTTTCTTGTGAGTCCATGGGGATTTTTGGTGAATGCCAGATCGGACTTGAGGTTTGTGCTATCACAACATTTTAAAGCATATTTTGTTCATGATTTATTAAATAAATACTTTAATGTGCTTAATTAAAACATTTATTTCCAACTCATGATGTGTTTGGGACTTTACATTCACCCTGAACTTCTTCCTCATCAAGTATGGCCACGTTTATCTTCAGCCACTGAACGGCTCTCAGGCATGCAGAGCCCGATCACTGCATTGGATTGTGCTGTGTCTGTTTATGATTTAGTTATGCAGATCTGTGCTTATGAGTTGGTGAATGGTCACCTTTGCAAGTGCCAAAATCAGCATGGTTGGTGATTTAGTCAGGGTCTGTTCATCCTTTTTTTCTGTTGTTTTTCTTTTTCTTCTCTTTTGGTACACAGCCTGTGGTGCTGCGAGGTGTTACTCCTGGTTCCGGACTCAGGAATCACTCCTGGTAGTTCTTGGGGGACCCTATGGGATGTTGGGGTTGAACATGGGTCTTTGGTGTGCAAAGCAAACGTCCTCCCAGCTGAACTACTGCTCCGCCCGACTGATCATCTCTGTACACCGATAAGTCTCCGGAGGCGGAAGCAGCTGCTTGGCCCTGAGTCTGCAGGGTGCGATTCTGGTCTGAGCACTTGCTCCTAGAGGCTGAAGTTGGTGCCGCCAAATGGGCCATGGTGCAAATCTCCTGCACCATGTCTGTCTTGTGGTTTTCCATAAAACTGAGGATTTTTATCACTGCTGAATTGGAGACTTGAAGATGATTTTTTTGGGGTCACATTCCAGAAATTCTCAGGTTTTTTTTTTTTCTGTCTCTTCACTCAGGAATTACACCTGGATATGCTTGGGGGGACCATATGGGATTCCAGGGAATCGAACTTCGGTCGGCGCATGCAAAGGGAAAACCCTCTGCCAGGCAGTTGCTCTGGCCCCAAGATGATTCTTATGGGCCGTCCTGGCCACACCACTGTGAAGGTTTGTGTTTTAAAATAAAATGCTGCGCGTCTGCAAAGGAAAAAAAAACTATGTGTATAGCTCCTGGAGGTGGTCAAAGGTTTTATTTTTAGGCTTTTTTTTGGGATAATATCAGGTGATATATTCCTGGCTCTACAGTCAGAAGTTACTCCTGGTGTTGCTTATTGGACCATAAGGGATATGGGATACTGGGGATTGAGCCTGGGCTGGCGGTGTGCAAGGCAAACGCCACGCCGCCGTTGCACTACTGCTCGGCCTCACAAGCGCCACGCTGCTGCACTATTGCTCCGGCCTCACAAATGCCACGCCGCTGCACTACTGCTCTGGCCTCACAGGAGTTCGTAAAGTCAGAACTAATTGGATCATGAGCAGAAGCGACTCCTGGTTATCTGACAGAACAAACCCCCACGAGGCGACTCCACGGGCTGGAGCCACTCGATAGCAGGGGCTGTGCCGGCCTTGCACCACGCCCGACCTGGGCTTCATCTCCGCTCCCGAATGGTTCCCGGAGCACCACCATTAGTGATCCTGGAGAACAGAGCCAAGACTCAACCTTGAGCACTTCCGGCTGTGGCCCCCAAATCAACAACCAAACAAACACGCAAAACCCAATGAGCCGTCCAGGCCCCATGAGGAGACAACCTTGAGCCAGCACAAATGCTGGGGAAAGAGTGACGGGGTGTGAGGGGGTCGGAGGCTCCTCCTGAGTCATCAGAGAACAGCCGTGGGACTCAGCCACTCTGCCTGCTCATGCATGCCGCACACACACACACACACGCACACACAAACACACATACACACACCCGCACATACACACACAACCTGTACACACACATACACACACCCACACATGCACACACACACCCAAACATACCCCACACACACCTACAATGCACACCCCCACACCTGACACATGCCTGTGCACACATGCACCACACAGACCTGCATTTACACACACCCCACATATGTACAAACATGCCCCCACACATGCTCGTACATGCACACATGGATGTAATTGCACACAAATATGCTATCACATGCACACCCACCCACATATGCACACACAGTGTCCTCTCATACACCCACACCACACATGCATACACATGCCTGCACAAGCACATGCAAACCTACATACGCACACACATGTGTGCAATGCACTCCACATGTCCCTCATTGCACACAAAGATGCCCGAACATGCACACACTTGTGGCCATGCACACACACACAATCCCAGGTATGCACACACATACCAGCCCATGCACACACATGCCCTCACATGCGCACACATGCCTGCACACATACACGCACACACACTGCTGTGCTTAGCTGCACCATTCGTGATGGTGAGAGACAGAACAGTCACGAGCCCTTCAGTGGACAATGATGGACACAGAGTCACGAGGGAACCACCGATGCAGACCTGGTGTGACTGGACCTCAAAATCCCCAGAGCCGTGATGAGACACGGGGGCAGGCGTGGAGCACGGGTCTCTCTGCAGAAGTGCCCGGACACACAGCCCGAGATTCGATGTCGAATGGCATCAGGGTAAGAGAGGCGACACGTGCTTTGGGTGATGAGAGTGGACCAGATCACGGCGTCCTCAGGGCCTCTCGGCCGGGGAACAGTATAAAACAGTGAGTTATGGGGTCTGAAACGGCGCAAAAATAAACTGGATCGTGTCAGGCTTCGCTCCGTGAAGGGTCTTCACTGACTGCAGCAGATCAGAGCCGGGAGAAAATTCTCTGGTCAGCCCAGAGGAGGTCCTCCAGAGGGGCCCAGGAAGCAGCCCAGCAGGGAGCGAGGGGGAAGCCCTGCATGGCCTGCAGCCCCCAGTCCCCCCCGTCTGGCGCAGAGGGACCGGTGGAGGGGACAATTAGCCGGAGCCTAACAAGACACAGGGGGACGGAGAAGAGCATCGGCGATCAGGGTAAATCAGGCTCTGCCAGGTCCCTGGGATCCTCTGTGAAGCGAGACTTGGCACATCCCGTCAACCAGACGCTCTCCGGCAGGAGCTGACGGCTCCTCTGGCATCTCTGCAGCAGGGGCCCCTGGACACGGGAGCAGGGACCGGGGACAGCCACAGGGCTGTGCGGTGGCCAGAGAGAGGAGCCGGGGGCTCCGGGAAGCAAGTCTGCCTCTCTGGTCTGTATGACACAGACAGTAAAACAGGAAGTCCTGATGTGAGGTGTGTGCATGTGTGCATGTGTGTGTACATGTGTGTGGGTGTGTGCATGTGCATGGGAGTGAGTATGTGCATGCGTGTGTACATGTGTGTATATTATGCGTGTGTGTATGTGAGTATGTGAGTTAGCTGTGAGTGTTGAGTGCATGTAAGGGTGTGTCAGTGTGTGAGTGTGTGCATGTGAGTACATGTGCATGTGTATACTTCTGTGTGTGCGTGTGTGAGTTTGTCTGTGTATGTGTGAGTGTGTGCCTGTGAGTGCGTGAGTGTATATGTGTTGAGTGTGTCTGTGCCTGTGAGTGTGTTGTGTGTGCCTGTGCGTGTGTGTCCTTTGAGAGGGTCCCTCTCTGGGTCTGCGAGCTGAGCTGAAATGCTTCACTCAAGAGAGAGACACCGGGTGACCGGAGGTTCCCCCGGCCTCTTCCTCCTGCACATGAAGGGGTGCGTGTCTGGGTGGGCTGGCGTGAGCTGAAGCAGGCCAGGTGGCCGGTCAGGGTCAGGTGGCAGGAGCAGGGGAGAGGTGTCAGCTCTTAGTCGTGGTGGCACAGGCTGTCACTGGAGCCCGGACGTGCCAGGTTGCTGTGCGGCGGTGGGGAGGGTGAACTAGAGAAGCGAACCCGAGCCCAAGAGAGCAGAGAAGGGGCAGGTCCGGCCCCTGAGAGGGGCAAGAGGGGACCTGCGGCGAGCCGGGAAGGAGAGGGGCAGGCACAGGGTGATACAGGACACGGGCCGGAGGGACCTGGATGCTGCCCCCGAGGTGGACGACAGACGCTCAGGCTGGCTGCGTGGTCTTCAGGGGCAGAGCTGGCAAAGACGTGGGCGGACCCTTAGACAGGCTTCGGGATTCAGATCTGGAGCAAATGAGGTGGGGTCTGGGGTCTGCACTGTAGCCCACCAGTCCTCTACAGCGGAATCAGGAGGGTGTGTGTGTGTGTGTGTGTGTGTGTGCTTGCAGCGTGCGAAGTGCATTGTGTGTTTGGGCACATGTGTGTATCTGAGTGTGTATGTGTGTGAGTGTATGTGCACCTGTGTGTACAAGTGTGCATGGGCACGTGTGTGCATTTGAGGGTATATGTGTGCATGTGAGAGAGCATATGACTGTGTGTGTGGGCATATGTGGGAGTATGTGCACACGTGACTATGTGTGCGTGTGTATGTGTGGGTGTTTGTGTATGTGTGTGCATGTGAGTGAATGTGCAAGTGTGTTTGAGAGAGCATGTATGTGTTTATGGGCATGTGTGTGCATGTGTGTTTGTGGTGTATGCCTGTTTGGGCAAGGGTGTAACTATGTGTGCATATGTGTGTATGAATGTGTGCATGTGTTGCATGTGTGAGTGTGTCTGCATGTGCAAATGTGTGTGCATATGTGTGTGGGCACATGTGTGCACATGCATGAATGTGAAAGTGTGTGGGCACATGTACATGTGTGACTATGTGTGCATGTGCGTATGGCGCATGTATGCATGTGACTGTGTGTATGCCTGTATGGGCACATATGTGCACGTGGATCTCAGGAGCACCGTGAGTCAGATGTGAAGGTCCCCCAGCGTGCAGTTGCTCTTTCCGTGAACTGTCCTGGACAGACCCCCAGTTCAGAAGGCGAGCGGCCTCAGATGCCCCCAGACACAGAGCGATGAGAGGTGTGAGGCGTGCCCATGCCAGGGAAGATTCAGATTAAAACGGTGAAATATAACCATCTGTTTAAGGGTTTGGAAAGAATAAATCTAAATTATAAACCCAAAGCAGGGAACTTTTTTTTCTTCCTGGCTCTGCACTCAGGAATTACTCCTGGCGGTGCTCAGGGGACCATATGGGATGCCGGGGATCGAACCCTGGTCGACTGTGTGCAAGGCAAACGCCCTCCTGCTGGGCTATCTCTCCGGCCCCTTTTTTATTTATTTATTTATTTATTATTGGAGCAAGCAACCACCTTTATTTCTGCTTTCCCCCCCACCCCCAAACATTCCCAGAGCCCGAGCACTGGCTCCTGCTTGCAGGAATATGGGACTCATTGGTGGGGGGTGGAGGGAGGGGGATTTCCCAGTCCATCGCATTCCCTGACCTCCTGGTACAGCCGTCACAGGAGCAGGGAGAGGTGAGTCGTGACTGGAGGACAAGCAGAATTCTCCCAAGCCTCATGGAGAGGTGCGGGGAGGCAGAGAGGAGCCCCAAGGCATGTTCAAGGCTACCCGCAAAGCTGTCCGGAGACCCTAGCTCTTTATCCTCTCTCTGGAAGCATCATCCTGAGTCTGGAGATTTCCATGCAGTGTGTGTGTGTGTGTGTGTGTGTGTGTGTGTGTGTGTGTGTGTGTGGTAGATGTTTAAATCATTAGGATGACCCAGCTGGAGGTGAGGCGGCAAAGCATCCCAGCTTCGTTACCTAACAACCCAGACACATCCCAGGCCTATGACAGAGGGGGCCTCGGGACTTTTTGGCTGGGATTTGCTCCGCCCCTCCAGTTTCCAGAGTCCCACACACTAGAGCAATAGTGCAGGGGGAAGGCACTTGTCTTGTATTCTGCCCCGCCCCTGAGCACCACCTGGGGTCACTCCTGAGAGATCGTGCAGTGAGGAGGGCGCTTGCTTTGCACCAGAGTCAACCTGGTTTGCACAACACCACAGCCAGCTCCTGTCTCCTTTCTCATTGCTCCAGGGTGGCCATGGAAGGGGAAAACCTCACCCAGGTCTCCGAGTTCCTCCTGATGGGCCTCTCCGAGGACCCCAGGGGCAGCAGCTGCTCTTCATCCTCTTCCTGGTCATGTACCTGGTCACGGTGCTGGGCAACCTGCTCATCGTGCTGGCCATTGTCACCGACGCCCGGCTCCACACGCCCATGTACTTCTTCCTGGCCAACCTGGCCTCCGTGGACATTTGCTTCACCACCACCACCGTCCCCAAGATGCTGGTCAACCACGTCCACGGGGCACAAGGGGATCCCCTACGCCCGGCTGCCTGACCCAGACGTTCTTCTTCATCTTATTTGCTGATATCGACAGTTTGTTGCTGACCGCCATGGCCTATGACCGCTACGAGGCCATCTGCCACCCCTGCACTACGCCACATCGGTGACCCCACGGCTCTGCACCCTCCTGGTGGGGGCGTCCTGGGCTGCTGCGTTTGCGAACGCCCTGACCCACCACGACATTATTGACCCGCCTCTCGTTCTGTGCTCATATCAGGGTCCCTCATTTCTTCTGTGACCTCAGTCCTCTCTGCTCAAGATGGCCTGTTCAGATGCCTTCATCAACAACGTGATGGTGTACACTGTGGGCAGCCTGTTTGTCTTCACGCCCTTCATGGGCATCCTAGTGTCCTACACACGCATCTTCGCGGCTGTGCTGAGGATCCCGTCCAAGACTGGCCGGCAGAAGGCTTTCTCCACTTGCGGCTCCCACCTCTCCGTGGTCACTCTGTTCTACGGGACCCTCATCGGGGTGTATTTCAGCCCCACGTCCTCCCTACACGGCCCAGAAGGACACTGTGGCTGCGGTGATGTACACTGTGGTCACGCCCATGATGAACCCCTTCATCTACAGCCTCCGGAACAAGGACATGAAGGGCGCCTTGGCGGCCCTGGTCAGCAGAAAATCCGCTTTTACTCGGTGAGACTGCGAAGGAGGTTCCGTGCTAAGTAGGTCTCTGGCTCCTGGATTTCTGCATGTGCTGCTCGTCCCTGGCATTGCTCATGCCGTGCTCTGTTCCTCCGCATTTCCAACAGTCATTACGAGCATCTGCCATGAGTAAATTTTTTTTTTGTTACACCCAGCAATGCTCAGGGGTTACTCCTGGCTCTGCACTCAGGAATTCATCCTGGCGGTGCTTGGGGACCTTTTGGGATGTCAGGGATCGAACCTGGGTCGGCCGCATGCAAGGCAAACACTCTACCTGCTGAACTATTGCTCCAGCCCTGTGAGTAACTCTTGAGTACAGAGACAGGAGTAACCCCTGAATATTGCGGGTGTGCTCCAAAGAGCAAAAAAGAAAAATATCAGATTCACACTCGGTTTATGATGCGATAATTTCACCCCCTCGCTGTGCTTGGGGAACCATACGTGGTGCTGGGGATTGATGCTGGATCTGCTGCGTGCAAGGCAAAAGCCTGTCCGCTGTGCTGTTACACGGCCCCAAATAGAAAACTTTGGGAAAGAGAAGACCTCAGATATCTGCCTAAAGGACATTGGAATTATCTAAAGAATTCATAGAAGGTTTTGCTTTTGGAAAAAAAATTAATTGATAATGATTTTCTAAGATCTACTGAGACATTTATTTAATGGGAAACAGCCGTTGACATTTGATTCTAACAAATCATCCATGGGAACCATCAATTCATGTCTGGTTACATAATATAAACAATTATCTCCATCCAATTAAGTCTGAATTATTTTCTTTCAGTTCATGATGACTTTATGTTTAGTCTACTTCTGTTCAAGTTTGGAGTGCGTTAAAGTTGGTAAATTTTATCTAGCAGCTTAATTACTCAGTTTGTGTCCGCTTGTTAACAGTCACCAGAATTTGATTTTGTTGTTATCATCAGGAAGTTGTGTTTGCAAGCAATAAAACCGGACAGTGGGGTATAAGAATATGCAAAAAAGTAGGAGGGAAAAAAGACAAACATTCTATAACCTGGTCCGACATGGAAGTCAAATGTACAAAATGAGGAGGCGGGGCGGGTGCTTGCCTTGCATGTGACCAACCTGGGGTCAATCCCTGGCACCCTTATGATCCCCGACCCCTGCCAGGAGTGATCCCTGGGTGCAGTGAGGGCGAGCCCTGAGCAGTACCAGGTGTAGTTGCTGCCCGCCGTTCTACAGGGGACAGTTGAGCAGATAGAGGACAGTGGTCACCCACAAGGGGAAGGAGAAAATGAGGGCGAGAAAGGAGCCTGGGGGAGGAAGAAATGGGGTGAGAGTGGAGGGGAGAGTTGAGGGAGGAGGGACGTGGAGGAACAAGGGGCACTGCAGTTAGGAGCACATGTGGGATGCTTGTGTCAAACCCAGTATTAACCTGAGACCTGTGGTCTTCTATGGCTGTGGAGTTTGCACGCATCAACACTTCCTGCTCCCCAGCATTCAGAAAGTGAGAGGGACCGAGGAAGGAGGGAGACAGAGGCAGATCGTGGTTGCCTCGGAGGGTCCTTTCACAAGGGTCTGGTTGCATCATGGTGTCTCTGGCGTCCGTCCTGAGAGTCTGGTGGACTTGGAGAAGCTCCAACTTCGCTGAAGCTGCCCAGGGCCCGCAGATGTTTTTGTGAGCCCAGATCAACATGCATCTGACAGTCCCTCCCTGTCCCCAAACACTACACAGTCTCCGCGACCACCTCATCCGGGGAGAGATGCCGCCGCGCCAGTCTCCAGTCCCACACTGGGCATTCTTCCTATGACCTGACCCTCTTCTTCCTCTCTCTCTCATCTGGGGGGTTCACAAGGCTCTCCCAGTCACCTCCTGAGGCAGATGATGCTGGAGCGGTGATGGCGGGTCTCTGTTCATTGGTGTTTGTTGGTGTCCTGAGAACATCTCCCCCCCACAAAGAAAAAAGGAGAAAAAGAAACATGCCACCCGCAGCACATTATGGAGAAAAATCTCCCTGAGTGACAGCTGAACCAGATCTGAGGTCCTGGACATGTGTCCTCTGGGCAGGTTCCTGCTGGCCAGAGGTTCCAGAGTGCCCAGACCAACCGAACCACGCATGGTCGCCACACTGGCCCGGTGCTGGTCCTTGCTGGGGTCACTGTTGTCATCACTACTGGAGCCCAGAGGGCACCATGCCACCAGAAGTTCAAACTGGACCTGATGGGCGAGGGCATCAGTAGCCTGATGGTACTGGTACCTTCTGGCGCTCATACACCCCAAATTGCAGTTATGCGTCTGGCCAGATCCCAACAACTTGGCACAAATAGTTCCAAGGAATTAAACCACCAAAATTTAGGTATACAGGAGCCACACCCACAAACCAATTCAGCACTGCCTTGCTCCAAGACGTAGAAATAAATCTTGTGTGTGTGTGTGTGTGTGTGTGTGAGAGAGAGAGAGAGAGAGAGAGAGAGAGAGAGAGAGAGAGAGAGAGAGAGAGAGGGACTCAGTACATCTTACATGCCCGCATGACTGAATCATCTGGGGGCAAATCAGGAGGGCAGGGTTGCCTGATGCCTGCACAAACAGAGCACCCAGCACCGCTTGAACCCACATCCAAGATTAGTGCCATGTCCCCAGCTGGACACCACCGTCTGGAGAAGGACTCACCCAAACATTGGCTGCTCAAAAATTCAGGTGCGCCCAGTTTCATGACGGAACTCTCCTGACCTCTCTCAGAGCTGGGATGAACTCCCTATACTCCCTGTACTCCCGGAGCCCTGGAGTCCACCCCAAGTACCAACTCTAGTGGCATCAGGTAAACTCTTCAGTGGGCTCACTTCAGAGACCCATAAATAAATCTCAAAAGAGATCAAAAAGCTGCAGATAAAATTTGGACCTACCCAAGGCTGAACCTACCCATGGGGTAGAGGAGAGCAGGCGGGGTTTGCCAGTCTCTGCCCTAATTGAGCTCCCCCCCACAGCCACTTGCTCTGGCATTCCAAAATCACTGCCCAGCCCCTGGCCATACTCCACTGTCTCAAAATGGACCTCACTGAGATATTGATATGCTGAAAATTCAGAAATGCAGGTTTTGTGATTGAAATCTCAGGCTTCATTGCAGTAGAGATGGGCTAGTTCCCCTCAACCTCCCTGTACTTCCAGAAACTCCGGCAGTCACATCCTCACCCAAAGATGCCACACAGTTAACAAAAGCTACTCAAACTGTGCCATCCAGATATAAATACTGAACTCCATGAAAAAACACAATTGCAAACCATGATGCACAAAAGGAGAGAGAAGAAGAAAAGTGCCTGGCATAAAGGCAGGCTGGGGTGTGTGGAGGGATGGTGGGAGAGAAACTGGGGACATTGGTAGTGGGAAATGTGCACCGGAGGAGGGATGGGGGTTGGATTACTGTATTAACTGCTTTGTAATGGTCCATCTCATGGTGATTCAAAAAAATATCAAAAATAGAAAAGGATGGGCCACCAGAAGCAGGATGGTCACAGAGGCTGGCAAGGGAAACTGAAGCTCCCTCTTTCAGTCCCGACACGCCTGCCCCCCTGCTGCTCTTCTGTGCATCGCCCTCTCAGTTTACCATCCACACGGAGCAGCACCATGGGGGAGATGACTGACCTCTGCCTGCTGAAATTACTGCTCTGAAGGCTGGGGACCAGAGTTGACTAGAGTTGACCCTTCTCACTGTTCCCTCTCACTCTGACACATGACCAGGAGTCTCACTACCCCGTCACACACAACCCTCTAAGACACACTCCTACCTTGCTCAGCGGGAGGAAGGGGCTAGAGACGGCACCAGCCATTGGCTGTTCCTATCTCCTGTGCTCCAAAAATCCATTCAGTTGTAGAAGACACAAGATCCCACTTTCCTTACCTTCAACCCTAAGCCTGTGGTTCTCGATAAACGTGCAAAGAGGGCCCCAAATCACTGTAACTTTACTTTTCTCTACATCTATGTGTAGCAGGGAAAGACAGGAAAGGGTTTACCTAAAGGACCAGAGCAACAGCACAGTGGAGAGAGAGCATTTGCCTTGCATGTGGCTGACCAGGTGCACCCCTGGCATCCCATCTGGTCCCTGAGTACCGTTTGGAGTAGTTTCTGAGTGCAGAGCTAGAAGTAACCCCTGAGCATCGACGCATATGACTCAAATGTAAAAAAAAGAGTTTACCTTGAATATGTTGACAACTTCTCTCTTGAATTTTTATCTTTGTGTGCTTTGGGGGTCACACTCAGCTATGGTCAGGGCTTACCTGGTGATGCTCTGGGAATCCCACGTGGTAACAGAGCTCGAACGGGGGTCAGCATATGCAAGGCAAGTGCTTTATCTCCCTAGGCGCTCTCTCTGGCCCCTAATAATGGTAACTGTTAGAGTCAGACACATCATGAATTGGAAAAAAAATCCCTTTCTGTCTCAGAGCAGATAAATTAGGCTCCTTCCCCAGCCCAGTACTGGGGTCAGCGGCCCACTTGGCGGAGATGGTGTGGGGACCTAGAGTCAGTGCCAGCTATTAAGCGAATCAAGGAGAATACCCAGAAAATAAAATTCTCTCTGTGTGTTCTAACAATGCGGAAGGAATCTGCAGCGAAAGCAGATGCAGCCCTGAGCCCCCGAAGGCCTTACGGAAGCAACAGAGGGTCAGTCTGAGCTGACGGAGTTCGCGTCTCTTCATTAGAGCAGTTTCACCCGATCCTTCATATAGCTTAAAACGTGGCCTTTGCCACCTTCTATTACATTTTTCCATGTGCAGGGGAAAAAGATCACAAGATCCCACTTTATTGACCTTTAGCCCTAAACACTGCACTTAGAGGGACAGAAAGAGAAGGAGGGAACAGCCCTGGAAGAAAGAGGGAATGAATTAATGGACCATGAGAGCGGTACCAAAAGAACGTCCAGGAGCCGGTGTGATAGCACAGCGGGAGGGCATTTGCTTTTGCATGCGTGACTAACATGGGTTCGATCCCCAGCATCCCTTATAGTCCCTGAGCACTGCTAGGGAGTAATTCCTGAGTGCAGAGCCAGGATGTGAGCATGTGAGCATCGCCGCATGTGACTTCCCAAAGAAAAGAATATCCAGGAGTGACCAGGAAGGCGACATAAACAGACCATCCTGGAGATCGACGTGGGCGCGCTGGGCACGTGGGCACAGCACCTGAACACTGGGTTGTCCATGTTTTCATCACCTCATAAGAACTGGCTTCCCTGCTGACCAGGGCCGCCAGGGCGCCCTTCATGTCCTTGTTCCGGAGGCTGTAGATGAAGGGGTTCATCATGGGTGTGACCACGGTGTACATCACCGCAGCCACCGTGTCCTTCTGTGCTGTGTGGGAAGAAGAGGGCTGAAATAGACCCCCAGTGAGGGTCCGTAGAAGAGACACACCACAGAGAGGTGGGAGCCACAGGTGGAGAAAGCCTTCTGCCCGGCCGGTCTTGGACGGGATCCTCAGCCGGCCGCTAAGATGCGTGTGTAGGACACCAGGATGCCCGTGAAGGGGACAACAACAGGCAATGTGCCCACAGAACTGACCACGATGCTGTTGACAAAGGTGTCTGAGCAGGCCAGGTTCAGCAGGGTGCTGAGCTCGCAGAAGAAATTTGGGACCTGGTCGTGAGTACAGAAGAGGGAGCTGGTTCACTAATAGAATGTGGGTTAAGGAATTCACACAGGGCGCGACCCAGGGGCGCCCCCACCAGGAGGATGCAGACCTGAGATGTCACAGATGTGGCGTAGTGCAGGGGTGGCAGATGGCCTCATAGCGGTCATAGGCCATGACAAGCAACAGGTAACAGTCAAGACCAACAAACAACATGAAGAAGAACGTCTGGGTCAGGCAGCCGGCGTGAGGGATCCCCCCTTGTGCCCCGTGACGTGGCTGACCAGCATCTTGGGGACGGTGGTGGAGGTGAAGCAAATGTCCACGGAGGCCAGGTTGGCCAGAAGAAGTACATGGGCGTGTGCAGCCGGGCGTCGGTGACAATGGCCAGCACGATGAGCAGGTTGCCCAGCACCGTGACCAGGTACATGACCAGGAAGAGGATGAAGAGCAGCTGCTGCTCCTGGGGGTCCTCGGAGGAGGCCCATCAGGAGGAACTCGGAGACCTGGGTGAGGTTTTCCGCACCCACAACCATCCTGGATAGGAGAAAGGGAGCAGAGGAGCGTTGGGCACCTTCCACCCCTGCGTTACTCTGAAGCCTCTGGGGGCGTCTGTGTCTGTCCTCTCGGGCCCCTTGTTCTCTGCAGCCTGTCCTGAGGACGTAGCTGTGCCCTGAGCCTAAGCTCCTTCCAGCCGCCTGGTTTCTGGGCCGGGACTAGCATGGGACCATCTGGCTCCCACAGGTGGACAGTCCATCTCCCCAGGTAGTCCCGTGTCCACTGTGCCCTACCCAGGGGCTCATCGTATGTAGTAGACCAGGAAGAATATCGTGATGTTCCATGTCTGGTCACTATAACACTCCCCGCTCCTGGTCTTTCCTCACGTAATAGCTGTCGGATTGGCTCAAGGCCGGCGGCGGCCCCGAGGCGCCCGTGACTCCTCTGCTACAGCCTGTCCCCGCTGAGAGCTACACGACAGTCCCCACGTCAGCTGCCAACCAAGCACACAGCTGTTCCTGCTCGTCCCCGTGGCTCCCTGATCCGGGAGGAGGGCCGCTGCCGGTCCCTGTGCCTAGGGGCCTAAAACCTGGGGGTAAGTGCTGTGTTAGGAGGCCCACCCATGCTGCTCTTGTTATTCCAGAGAGCGGGAAGGAGGAGAGGGACGGTCCTGGGAGAGGCAGAGAAGAGGAGTCACGGCCAGGAGGGAGCACCTAGGGAGTGGACATGGATTGAGTGAAAATGAGTTTGTTGCTGATTAAAAACGGTTTTTTTAAATTTAATTTTTTGTACCATGTTCAGTGATTCTCAGGGCTGACTCTTGGCGGTGCTCAGGAAACCACACGGTCTGCTGGGGATTGAACCTGGGTCAGCTGCATTTGTGCAGGCACGCCCTGCTCTTTGTGCTATTTCTGGGCCCTCCAGATCGAAGATTTAGATAGCCTGAAGGATCAGACACACCAGGACTCAAGGTCCAACCTGCCTTCAAGGTGGGGCCGGCCAGACCCTCTGGCTAGCGTGATGCTGCTCGTGGGGACCCATCCTGATGTGCTGGCTAGGGCTTCGCCTGGGGTCGGAGCGACAGTACAGTGAGGAGGGTGTTGGCTTTACTAGCAGCCAACACAGGTTCAATCCCCAGCATCCCATCAGGTCCCATGAGCACTGCCAGGAGTAATTCTTTGAATGCAGAGTCAGGAGTCAGCCCTGAGCATCACCAGGTGTGACTCAAAAAGCCCCTCCCAAAGAGTCCAAGAACCCACAACTCAGGCCAACGCTAAATAAACTTGTTCCCTAACTATCTCCCTCTGAACCCCTTTTAACCCGTTTCCACGACAGCCCCTTTCCCAGACGGGCGGGTTTCAGCCCCAAAACAGCATCCCAAATGTCCCTCTCTTTCCTGGCTCTCCTCTCTTCCCAGTGCACTAACAGATTCCCTGCCTGGCCCTCTCGGATGCCTCACCTGCCCCCTTCTCTGCTCTCTGGGCTCTGGGCGGGCCCCTTTAGCTCGCCTCCACCCAGGGAACCGTGTGGCATTTCCTGCTGGAAACATGCCCGCCCTGCGTCTGTGGCCAGGAGCCGACACGCATCTTCATTCACTTCACCCGGCACTAACCGGCAGGCTGGACTTTAGCTCACTTCACCCTCAAAGGCAGAAACTCCACCCGCATTGTATAAGGGGGACCACCCGCCGCCCGGTGTCTCCCACGCCCCAGCCCGGATCTGTCAGTACCGTGACGCCGGGCAGGAGCCCTCGCGGGATGCAGGCACTGTTGCCCCTGATCCACTGTCCTGGACCACGCGGGCACCACTGACTCGGGGCGGCAGGCAGTGCTCCGGGGAGCCGTGATGGAGCTGCAGCGCTGCCTCGGCCCTCCCACTCACCTGCTGCAGGTGTGTCAGCCTGGGCAGGGGTCCGAGGGGAGGGGGCTGCGGCTCTCCCCACCGGGAGAGCGTCTTGGGCGAGTGGTGCGGCGCTGAGCTCCACAGGTGGATCCTGAGGACCTGACAGAGCCCGATTTACCCACCAGCCTCGTTCCTCAGACTTCCTCCCCTGGGCCTTGTTAGGGTCTAATTGTCCCCCTCACAGCCGTCCCTGAGCCTGCGTCTGTGGGGAGGGAGACGCCATTTGCCCTCTGCTCTGAGCCTGGGTGACCCCTGCTTGCAGGACCTGTCACACCTGTGACTCTTCCCTCCTGGGAACATGGAATTGGGTGTCTTTATTTTAGGTTACACTCGTCGATGCCCAAGGGTTACTCCCTGGCTCTGCACTCAGGAATTACTCTGGCGATGCTTTGGGGGGGACCATATGGGATGCCAGTGATCGAATTTGGGTCAGCCCTGTGCAAAGGCAAAATGCCCTCCC
>JAJIBD010038742.1:0-21446 GCA_021461705.1 Cryptotis parvus
ACCACTGGCCTTTTCTTGTGAGTCCATGGGGATTTTTGGTGAATGCCAGATCGGACTTGGAGGTTTGTTATATCACAACATTTTTTAAAGCATATTTTTTGTTCATGATTTATTAAATAAATACTTTAAGTGTGCTTAAAATTAAAACATTTATTTCCAACTCATGATGTGTTTGGGACTTTTACATTCACCCTGAACTTCTTCCTCACCAAGTATGGCCACGTTTATCTTCAGCCACTGAACGCTCTCAGGCATGCAGAGCTTGATCACTGCATTGAATTGTGCTGTGTCTGTTTATGATTTAGTTATGCAGATCTGTGCTTATGAGTTGGTGAATGGTCACCTTTGCAAGTGCCAAAATCAGCATGGTTGGTGATTTAGTCAGGGTCTGTTCATTTTTTCTGTTTTTTCTTTTTCTTCTCTTTGGTACACAGCCTGTGGTGCTGCGGAGTGTTACTCCTGGTTCCGACTCAGGAATCACTCCTGGTAGTTCTTGGGACCCTATGGGATGTTGGGGTTGAACATGGGTCTTTGGTGTGCAAAGCAAACGTCCTCCCAGCTGAACTACTGCTCCGCCCGACTGATCATCTCTGTACACCGATAAGTCTCGGAGCGGAAGCAGCTGCTTGGCCCCTGAGTCTGCAGGGTGCGATTCTGGTCTGAGCACTTGCTCCTAGAGGCTTGAAGTTGAAAGCCTAATGGGCCATGGTACAAATCTCCTGCACCATGTCTGTCTTGTGGTTTTCCATAAAACTGAGGATTTTTATCACTGCTGAATTGGAGACTTAAGATGATTTTGGGGTCACATTCAGAAATTCTCAGGTTTTTTTTTCTGTCTCTTCACTCAGGAATTACACCTGGATATGCTTGGGGGACCATATGGGATTCCAGGGAATCGAACTCGGTCGGCGCATGCAAGGGAAAACCCTCTGCCAGGCAGTTGCTCTGGCCCTCAAGATGATTCTTATGGGCCATCCTGGCCACACCACTGAAGGTTTGTCTTTAAAAATAAATGCGCCTGCAAAGGAAAAAAACTATGTGTATAGCTCCTGGAGGTGGTCAAAGGTTTTATTTTAGGCTTTTTTTTTTTTGGATGATATCAGGTGATATATTCCCGGCTCTACAGTCAGAAGTTACTCCTGGTGTTGCTTATTGGACCATAAGGGATATGGGATACTGGGGATTGAGCCTGGGCTGGGGTGTGCAGGCAAACGCCACGCCGTTGCACTACTGCTCTGCCTCTAAAACGTCACGCTGCTGCACTACTTGCTCGGCCTCACAAATGCCACGCCGCTGCACTACTGCTCTGGCCTCACAGGAGTTCGTAAGGTCAGAACTAATTGGATCATGAGCAGAAGCGACTCCTGGTTATCTGACAGAACAACCCCCCACGAGTGACTCACGGGCTGGAGCCACTTTCGATAGCAGGGCTGTGCCGGCCTTGCACACGTCGACCTGGGCTTCATCTCCGCTCCCGAATGGTTCCCGGAGCACCACCATTAGTGATCCTGGAGAACAGAGCCAAGACTCAACCTTGAGCACTTCCGGCTGTGGCCCCCTAAATCAACAAACCAAACAAACACACCAAAACCCAATGAGCCGTCCAGGCCCCAAGGAGACAACCTTGAGCCAGCACAAATGCTGGGGAAAGAGTGACGGGGTGTGAGGGGGTCGAGGCTCCTCCTGAGTCATCAGGAGAACAGCCGTGGGACTCAGCCACTCTGCTCTGCTCATGCATGCCGGCACACACACACACACGCACACTAAACACACATACATACACCCGCATATACACACACAACCTGTACACACACATACACACACCACACATGCACACACACACCCAAACATACCCACACATACCTACAATGCACACCCCACACCTGACACATGCCTGTGCACACATGCACACACAGACCTGCATTTACACACACCCCCATATGTACAAACATGCCCCCCACACATGCCGGACATGCACACATGGATGTAATTGCACACAAATATGCTATCACATGCACACCCACCCACATATGCACATACACATGACCTCTCATACACCCACACCACATGCATATACATGCCTGCACAAGCACATGCAAAACCTACATACGCACATACATGTGTGCAATGCACCTCACATGCCCTCATTGCACACAAAGATGCCCGAACATGCACACACTTAGGGCCTCAGGCACACACACAATTCAGGTATGCACACACATACCAGCCCATGCACACATGCCCTCACATGCGACACATGCCTGCACACATACACGCACACACTGCTGTGTTTAGCTGCACCATTCGTGATGGTGAGAGACAGAACAGTCACGAGCCCTTCAGTGGACAATGATGGACACAGAGTCACGAGGGAACCACCGATGAGTAGACCTGGTGTGACTGGACCTCAAAATCCCCAGAGCCGTGATGAGACACGGGGGCAGGGCGTGGAGCACGGTGGACTCTGCAGAAGTGCCCAGACACACAGCCCGAGATTCGATGTCGAATGGCATCATGGTAAGGGGGACACGTGCTTTGGGTGATGAGAGTGGACCAGATACTGTCCCTCAGAGACCTCTCGGCCAGGGAACAGTATAAAACAGTGAGTTATGGGTCTGAAAACGGCGCAAAAATAAACTGATCGTGTCAGGCTTCGCTTCCGTGAAGGGTCTTCACTGACCGCGCGATCAGAGCCGGAGAAAATTCTCTGGTCAGCCCCGAGGAGGTCCTCCAGAGGGGCCCAGGAAGCAGCCGAGCAGGGAGCGAGGGGAAGCCCCTGCATGGCCTGCAGCCCCAGTCCCCGCCCCGTCTGGCGCAGAGGGACCGGTGGAGGGACAATTAGCCGGAGCCTAACAAGACACAGGGACGGAGAAGAGCATCGACGATCAGGGTAAATCAGGCTCTGCCAGGTCCTTGGGATCCTCTGTGAAGCTGAGACTTGGCACATCCCGTCAACCAGATCGCTCCGGCAGGAGCTGACGGCTCCTCTGGCATCTCTGCAGCAGGGGGCCCCTGGACACGGGAGCAGGGACCGGGACAGCCACAGGGCTAAAGCGGTGGCCAGAGAGAGAGGAGCCACCGGGAAGCAAGCTCTGGCCTCTGGTCTGTATGACACAGACAGTAAAACAGGAAGTCCTGACGGAGTGTGTGTAACATGTGTGTGTATGTACATGTGTGTGGGTGTGTGCATGTGCGTGGAGTGTAGTATTGTACACGTGTGTACACGTGTGTATATAAAAGTGTGTGTGTGGTGAGTATGTGAGTTAGCCGTGAGTGTTGAGTGCATGTAAGGGTGTGGGAGTGTGTGAGAGTGTGCATGTGAGTACATGTGCATGTGTGTGCTTCTGTGTGTGTGTGAGTTTATCTGTGTATGTGAGTGTGCCTGTGAGTGCGTGAGTGTATATGTGTGAGTGTGTCTGTGCCTGTAGAGTGTGTGGGTGTGTGTGTGTGCTTAGTGTGTGCCTTTGAGAGGGTCCCTCTCTGGGTCTGCGAGCTGAGCTGAAATGCTTCACTCAAGAGAGAAACACCGGGTGACCGGAGGTTCCCCCGGCCTCTTCCTCCGCACATGAAGGGGGTGCGTGTGTCTGGGTGGGCTGGCGTGGCTGAAGCAAGCCAGGTGGCCGGTCAGGGTCAGGTGGCAGGAGCAGGGGAGAGGTGTCAGCCCTTAGTCGTGGTGGCACAGGCTGTCACTGGAGCCGGGACGTGCCAGGTTGCTGCCCCCGTGTGGCGTGGGGGAGGGTGAACTAGAGAAGCGAACCCGGAGCCCAAGAGAGCAGAGAAGGGGCAGGTCCGGCCCCCTGAGAGGGGAAGAGGGAGCTGCGGTGAGCTGGGAAGGAGAGGGGCAGGCACAGGGTGATACAGGACACGGGCCGGAGAGACCTGGATGCTGCCCCGAGGTGGACGACAGATGCTCAGGCTGGCTGCGTGGTCTTCAGGGGCAGAGCTGGCAAAGACGTGGGCGGACCCTTAGACAGGCTTCGGGATTCAGATCTGGAGCAAATGAGGTGGGGTCTGGGGTCTGCACTGTAGCCCACCAGTCCTCTACAGCGGAATCAGGAGGGTGTGTGTGTGTGTGTGTGTGTGCATGATTACAAGTGCAGTGTGTGTGTTTGGGCACATGTGTGTATCTGAGTGTGTGTATGTGGGAGTGTATGTGCACCTGTGTGGTACAAGTGTGCATGGCACGTGTGTGCATTTGAGGGTATATGTGTGTATGTGAGAGAGCATATGACTGTGTGTGTAGGCATATGTGGGAGTATGTGCACACGTGACTATGTGTGCTTATGTGTGGGTGTTTGTGTATGTGTGTGCATGTGTGAGTGAATGTGCAAGTGTGTTTGAGAGAGCATGTATGTGTTTATGGGCATGTGTGTGCATGTGTGTTTGTGGTGTATGCCTGTTTGGGCAAGGGTGTAACTATGTGTGCATATGTGTGTATGAATGTGTGCATGTGTTGCATGTGTGAGTGTGTCTGCATGTGCAAATGTGTGTGCATATGTGTGTGGCACATTGTGCACATGCATGAATGTGAAAGTGTGTGTAGGCACATGTACATGTGTGACTATGTGTGCATGTGTGCGTATGGCGCACGTGTGCATGTGTGACTGTGTGTATGCCTGTATGGGCACATATGTGCACGTGGATCTCAGGAGCACCGTGAGTCAGATGTGAAGGTCCCCCAGGGTGCAGTTGCTCTTTCCGTGAACTGTCCTGGACAGACCCCAGTTCAGAAGACGAGCGGCCCTCAGATGCCCCCGAGACACAGAGCGATGAGAGGTGTGGGAGGCGTGCCCACGCCAGGGAAGATTCAGATTAAAACGGTGAAATATAACCATCTGTTTAAGGGTTTTGGAAAGAATAAATCTAAATTATAAACCCAAAGCAGGGAACTTTTTTTTTCTTCCTGGCTCTGCACTCAGGAATTACTCCTGGCGGTGCTCAGGGGACCATATGGGATGCCGGGATCGAACCCTGGTCGACTGTGTGCAAGGCAAATGCCCTCCTGCTGGGCTATCTCTCCGGCCCCTTTTTATTTATTTATTTATTTATTATTGGAGCAAGCAGCCACCTTTATTTCTGCTTTTCCCACTCCCAAACATTCCCAGAGCCCGAGCACTGGCTCCTGCTTGCAGGAATATGGGACTCATTGGTGGGGGGTGGAGGGGGGATTTCCCAGTCCATCGCATTCCCTGACCTCCTGGTATAGCCGTCACAGGAGCAGGGGAGAGGTGAGTTGTGGCTGGAGGACAAGCAGAATTCTCCCCAAGCCTCATGGAGAGGTGCGGGGAGGCAGAGAGGAGCCCCAAGGCATGTTCAAGGCTACCCGCAAAGCTGTCCGGAGACCCTAGCTCTTTATCCTCTCTCTGGAAGCATCATCCTGAGTCTGGAGATTTCCATGCAGTGTGTGTGTGTGTGTGTGTGTGTGTGTGTGTGTGTGTGTGTGTGTGGTAGATGTTTAAATCATTAGGATGACCCAGCTGGAGGGTGAGGCGGCAAAGCATCCCCAGCTTCGTTACCTAACAACCCAGACACATCCCAGGCCTATGACAGAGGGGCCTCGGGACTTTTTGCCGGATTTGCTCCGCCCCTCCAGTTTCCAGAGTCCCACACACTAGAGCAATAGTGCAGGGGGAAGGCACTTGTCTTGTATTCTGCCCTGCCCTGGAGCACCACCTGGGGTCACTCCTGAGAGATCGTGCAGTGAGGGAGGGCGCTTGCTTTTGCACGGAGTCAACCCGGTTTGCACAACACCACAGCCAGCTCCTGTCTCCTTTCTCATTGCTCCAGGGTGGCCATGGAAGGGGGGAAACCCTCACCCAGGTCCCCGAGTTCCTCCTGATGGGCCTCCTCCCGAGGACCCCAGGGAGCAGCAGCTGCTCTTCATCCTCTTCCTGGTCATGTACCTGGTCACGGTGCTGGGCAACCTGCTCATCGTGCTGGCCATTGTCACCGACGCCCGGCTCCACACGCCCCATGTACTTCTTCCTGGCCAACCTGGCCTCCGTGGACATTTGCTTCACCACCACCACCGTCCCCAAGATGCTGGTCAACCACGCCACGGGCACAAAGGGGATCCCCTCACGCCGGCTGCCTGACCCAGACGTTCTTCTTCATCTTATTTGCTGATATCGACAGTTTGTTGCTGACCGCCATGGCCTATGACCGCTACGAGGCCATCTGCCCCCCCCTGCACTACGCCACATCGGTGACCCCACAGCTCTGCACCCTCCTGGTGGGGGCGTCCTGGGCAAGCTGCGCTGGCAACGCCCCTGACCCACACGACATTATTGACCCGCCTCTCGCTCTGTGCTCATATCAGGGTCCCTCATTTCTTCTGTGACCTCAGTCCTCTGCTCAAGATGGCCTGTTCAGATGCCTTCATCAACAACGTGATGGTGTACACTGTGGGCAGCCTGTTTGTCTTCACGCCCTTCATGGGCATCCTAGTGTCCTACACCGCATCTTCGCGGCTGTGCTGAGGATCCCGCCCAAGACCGGCCGCCAGAAGGCTTTCTCCACCTGCGGCTCCCACCTCTCCCGTGGTCACTCTGTTCTAGGGACCCTCATTCGGGTGTATTTCAGCCCCACGTCATCCCACACGGCCCAGAAGGACACGGTGGCTGCGGTGATGTACACTGTGGTCACGCCCATGATGAACCCCTTCATCTATAGCCTCCGAACAAGGACATGAAGGGCGCCTTGGCGGCCCTGGTCAGCAGAAAACCCGCTTTTACTCGGTGAGACCGCGAAGGAGGTTCCGTGCTAAGTAGGTCTCTGGATCCTGGATTTCTGCATGTGCGCCTGTCCCTGGCATTGCTCATGCCGTGCTCTGTTCCTCCGCATTTCCAACAGTTCTTATGAGCATCTGCCATGAGTAAATTTTTTTTGTTACACCCAGCAAATGCTCAGGGGTTACCTCCTGGCTCTGCACTCAGGAATTCATCCCGGCAGTGTTTGGGGACCTTTTGGGATGTCAGGGATCGAACCTGGGTCGGCCGCATGCAAGGCAAACACTCTACCTGCTTGAACTATTGCTCCAGCCCTGTGAGTGACTCTTGAGTACAGAGACAGGAGTAACCCCCTGAATATTGCCGGGTGCGCTCCAAAGAGCAAAAAAGAAAAATATCAGATTCACACTCGGTTTATGATGCGGAGAATTTCACCCCCTCGCTGTGCTTGGGGAACCATACGTGGTGCTGGGGATTGATGCTTGGATCTGCTGCGGCAAGGCAAAAGCCTGTCCCGCTGTGCTGTTACACGGCCCCCAAAAGAAAACTTTGGGGAAAGAGAAGACCCTCAGATATCTGCCTAAAGGACATTGGAATTATCTAAAGAATTCATAGAAGGTTTTTGCTTTTGGAAAAAAATTAATTGATAATGATTTTCTAAGATCTACTGAGACATTTATTTAATGGGAAACAGCCGTTGACATTTGATTCTACCAAATCATCCATGGGAACCATCAATTCATGTCTGGTTACATAATATAAACAATTATCTCCATCCAATTAAGTCTGAATTATTTTCTTTCAGTTCATGATGACTTTTATGTTTCTTCTACTTCTGTTCAAGTTTAAAGAGTTAAAGTTGGTAAATTTTACCTAGCAGCTTAATTACTCAGTTTGTGTCCGCTTGTTAACAGTCACCAGAATTTGATTTTGTTGTTATCATCAGGAAGTTGTGTTTGCAGCAATAAAACCGGACAGTGGGGTATAAGAATATGTAAAAAAAGTAGGAGGGAAAAAGACAAACATTCTATAACCTGGTCCGACATGGAAGTCAAATGTACAAAAATGAGGAGCGGGCGGTGCTTGCCTTGCATGTGACCAACCTGGGGTCAATCCTCTGGCACCCTTATGATCCCCCGACCCTGCCAGGAGTGATCCCTGGGTGCAGTGAGGGCGAGCCCTGAGCAGTACCAGGTGTAGTTGCTGCCCGCCGTTCTACAGGGACAGTTGAGCAGATAGAGGACAGTGGTCACCTCACAAGGGGAAGGAGAAAATGAGGGCGAAAGGAGCCTGGGGAGGAAGAAATGGGGTGAGAGTGGAGGGAGAGTTGAGGGGGAGGAGGGACGTGGAGGAAACGGGAGCACTGCAGTTAGGGAGCACATGTGGGATGCTTGTGTCGTGAAACCCAGTATTAACCTGAGACCTGTGGTCTTCTATGGCTGTGGAGTTTGCACGCATCAACACTTCCGCTCCCCCAGCATTCAGAAAGTGTGAGAGGGACCGAGGAAGGAGGGAGACAGAGGCAGATCGTGGTTGCCTCGGAGGGTCCTTTCCCAAGGGTCTGGTTGCATCATGGTGTCTCTGGCGTCCGTCCTGAGAGTCTGGTGGACTTGGAGAAGCTCCAACTCCGCTGAAGCTGCCCAGGGCCCGCAGATGTTTTTTGTGAGCCCAGATCAACATGCATCTGACAGTCCCTCCCTGTCCCCAAACAATACACAGTCCCACGACCACCTCATCCGGGAGAGATGCCGCCGTCAGCTCCCAGTCTCCACACTGGGCATTCTTCCTATGACCTGACCCCTCTTCTTCCTCTCTCTCATCTGGGGGTTCACAAGGCTCTCCCAGTCACCTCCTGAGGCAGATGATGCTGGAGCGGTGATGGCGGGTCTCTGTTCATTGGTGTTTGTTGGTGTCCTGAGAACATCTCCCCACAAAAAGAAAAAGGAAAAAGAAACATGCCACCCGCAGCACATTATGGAGAAAAAATCTCCTGAGTGACAGCTGAACCAGATCTGAGGTCCTGGACATGTGTCCTCTGGGCAGGTTCTGCTGGCCAGGAGGTTCCAGAGTGCCCAGACCAACCGAACCACGCATGGTCGCCACACTGGCCCGGTGTTGGTCCTTGCTGGGGTCACTGTTGTCATCACTACTGGAGCCCAGAGGGCACCATGCCACCAGAAGTTCAAACTGGACCTGATGGGCGAGGGCATCAGTAGCCTGATGGTACTGGTACCTTCTGGCGCCATACACCCCAAATTGCAGTTATGCGTCTGGCCAGATCCCAACAACTTGGCACAAATAGTTCCAAGGAATTAAACCACCAACATTTAGGTATATAGAGGAGCCACACCCACAAAACCAATTCAGCACTGCCTTGCTCCAAGACGCATAAATAAATCTTGTGTGTGTGTGTGTGTGTGTGTGGAGAGAGAGAGAGAGAGAGAGAGAGAGAGAGAGAGAGAGAGAGAGAGAGAGGGACTCAGTACATCTTATATGCCCGCATGACTGAATCATCTGGGGCAAATCAGAGGGGCAGGTTAGCCTGATGCCTGCACAAACAGAGCACCCAGCACCGCTTGAACCCACATCCAAGATTAGTGCCATGTCCCCAGCTGGACACCACCGTCTGGAGAAGGACTCACCCAAACATTGGCTGCTCAAAATTCAGGTGCGCAGGGTTTCATGACGGAACTCTCCTGACCTCTCTCAGAGCTGGGATGAACTCCCTATACTCCCCTGTACTCCCGAGCCCTGGAAGTCACCCCCAAGTACCAACTCTAGTGGCATCAGGTAAACTCTTCAGTGGGCTCACTTCAGAGACCCATAAATAAATCTCAAAAGAGATCAAAAAGCTGCAGATAAATTTGGACCTACCTAAGGCTGAACCTACCCATGGGGTAGAGGAGAGCAGGCGGGGTTTGCCAGTCTCTGCCCTAATTGAGCCCCCCACAGCCACTTGCTCTGGCATTCCAAAATCACTGCCCAGCCCCTGGCCATACTCCACTGTCTCAAAATGGACCTCACTGAGATATTGATATGCTGAAAATTCAGAAATGCAGGTTTTGTGATTGAAATCTCCAGGCTTCATTGCAGTAGAGATGGGCTAGCTCCCCCAACCTCCCTGTACTTCCAGAAACTCCGGCAGTCACATCCTCACCCAAAGATGCCACACAGTTAACAAAGCTACTCAAACTGTGCCATCCAGATATAAATACTGAACTCCATGAAAAAACACAATTGCAAACCATGATGCACAAAAGGAGAGAGAAAGAAGAAAAGTGCCTGGCATAAAGGCAGGCTGGGGGTGTGTGGAGGGATGGTGGGAGAGAAACTGGGGACATTGGTAGTGGGAAATGTGCACCGGAGGAGGGATGGGGGGTTGGATTACTGTATTAACTGCTTTGTAATGGTCCATCTCATGGTGATTCAAAAAATATCAAAAATAGAAAAGGATGGGCCACCAGAAACGGGATAGTCACAGAGGCTGGCAAGGGGAAACTGAAGCTCCCTCTTTCAGTCCCGGACATGCCTGCCCCCTGCTGCTCTTCTGTGCATCGCCCTCTCAGTTTACCATCCACATGGAGCAGCACCATGGGGAGATGACTGACCTCTGCCTGCTGAAATTACTGCTCTGAAGGCTGGGGACCAGAGTTGACTAGAGTTGACGCTTCTCACTGTTCCCTCTCACTCTGACACATGACCAGGAGTCTCACTTACCCCGTCACACACAACCCTCTAAGACACACTCCTACCTTGCTCGCGGGAGGAAGGGGCTAGAGACGGCACCAGCCATGTGGCTGTTCCCTATCTCCTGTGCTCCAAAATCATTCAGTTGTAGAAGACACAAGATCCCACTTTCCTTACCTTCAACCCTAAGCCTGTGGTTCTCGATAAACTTGCAAAGAGGGCCCCAAATCACTGTAACTTTACTTTTCTCTACATCTATGTGTAGCAGGGAAAGACAGGAAAGAGTTTACCTAAAGGACCAGAGCAACAGCACAGTGGAGAGAGCATTTGCCTTGCATGTGGCTGACCCGGGTGCACCCCTGGCATCCCATCTGGTCCCTGAGTACCGTTTGGGAGTAGTTTCTGAGTGCAGAGCCAGAAGTAACCCCTGAGCATCGACGCTATGACTCAAATGTAAAAAAAAGAGTTTACCTTGAATATGTTGACAACTTCTCTCTTGAATTTTTATCTTTGTGTGCTTTTGGGGGTCACACTCAGCTATGGTCAGGGCTTACCTGGTGATGCTCTGGGAATCACACGTGGTAACAGAGCTCGAACCGGGGTCAGCATATGCAAGGCAAGTGCTTTATCTCCTAGGACGCTCTCTCTGGCCCCTAATAATGGTAACTGTTAGAGTCAGACACATCATGAATTGGAAAAAAATCCCTTTCTGTCTCAGAGCAGTATAAATTAGGCTCCTTCCCCCAGCCCAGTACTGGGGTCAGCGGCCCACTTGGCGGGAGATGGTGTGGGGACCTAGAGTCAGTGCCAGCTATTAAGCGAATCAAGGAGAATACCCAGAAAATAAAATTCTCTCTGTGTGTTCCTAACAATGCCGGAAGGAATCTGCAAGCGAAGCAGATGCAGCCTGAGCCCCCGAAGGCCTTGCGGAAGCAACAGAGGGTCAGTCTGAGCGGACGGAGTTCGCGTCTCTTCATTAGAGCAGTTTCACCCGATCCCTTCATATAGCTTAAAAACGTGGCCTTTGCCACCTTCTATTACATTTTTCCATGTGCAGGGGAAAAGATCACAAGATCCCACTTTATTGACCTTTAGCCCTAAACACTGCACTTAGAGGGGACAGAAAGAGAAGGAGGGAACAGCCCCTGGAAGAAAGGGGGAATGAATTAATGGACCATGAGAGCGGTACCAAAAAGAACGTCCAGGAGCCGGTGTGATAGCACAGCGGGAGGGCATTTGCTTTGCATGTGACTAACCTGGGTTCGATCCCCAGCATCCCTTATAGTCCCTGAGCACTGCTAGGAGTAATTCCTGAGTGCAGAGCCAGGATGTGAGCATGTGAGCATCGCCGCATGTGACTTCCCAAAGAAAAGAATATCCAGGAGTGACCAGGAAGGCGACATAAACAGACCATCCTGGAGATCGACGTGGACGCTGGGGAGTGGGCACAGCACCTGAACACTGGGTTGTCCATGTTTTTATCACCTCATAAGAACTGGCTTCCTGCTGACCAGGGCCCGCCAGGGCGCCCTTCATGTCCTTGTTCCGGAGGCTGTAGATGAAGGGGTTCATCATGGGTGTGACCACGGTGTACATCACCGCAGCCACCGTGTCCTTCTGTGCTGTGTGGGAGGAAGAGGGGCTGAAATAGACCCCAGTGAGGGTCCCGTAGAAGAGACACACCACAGAGAGGTGGGAGCCACAGGTGGAGAAAGCCTTCTGCCGGCCGGTCTTGGACGGGATCCTCAGCACGGCCGCTAAGATGCGTGTGTAGGACACCAGGATGCCCGTGAAGGGGACAACAACAGGCAATGTGCCCACAGAACTGACCACGATGCTGTTGACAAAGGTGTCTGAGCAGGCCAGGTTCAGCAGGGTGCTGAGCTCGCAGAAGAAATTTGGGACCTGGTCGTGAGTACAGAAGAGGAGCTGGTTCACTAATAGAATGTGGGTTAAGGAATTCACACAGGACGCGACCCAGGACGCCCCCACCAGGAGGATGCAGACCTGAGATGTCACAGATGTGGCGTAGTGCAGGGGGTGGCAGATGGCCTCATAGCGGTCATAGGCCATGACAAGCAACAGGTAACAGTCAAGACCAACAAACAACATGAAGAAGAAACGTCTGGGTCAGGCAGCCGGCATGGGGATCCCCTTGTGCCCCGTGACGTGGCTGACCAGCATCTTGGGGACGGTGGTGGAGGTGAAGCAAATGTCCACGGAGGCCAGGTTGGCCAGGAAGAAGTACATGGGCGTGTGGAGCCGGGCGTCCGGTGACAATGGCCAGCACGATGAGCAGGTTGCCCAGCACCGTGACCAGGTACATGACCAGGAAGAGGGATGAAGAGCAGCTGCTGCTCCCCTGGGGTCCCCGGAGAGGCCCATCAGGAGGAACTCGGAGACCTGGGTGAGGTTTTCCGCACCCACAACCATCCTGGATAGGAGAAAGGGAGCAGAGGAGCGTTGGGCACCTTCCACCCCTGCGTTACTCTGTGAAGCCTCTGGGGGCGTCTGTGTCTGTCCTCTGGGCCCCCCTTGTTCTCTGCAGCCTGTCCTGAGGACGTAGCTGTGCCCTGAGCCTAAGCTCCTTCCAGCCGCCTGGTTTCTGGGCCGGGACTAGCATGGGACCATCTGGCTCCCACAGGTGGACAGTCCATCTCCCCAGGTGAGTCCCGTGTCCACTGTGCCCTACCCAGGGGCTCATCGTATGTAGTAGACCAGGAAGAATATCGTGATGTTCCATGTCTGGTCACTATAACACTCCCCGCTCCTGGTCTTTCCTCGCGTAATAGCTGTCGGATTGGCTCAAGGCCGGCGGCCCCAGGGGCGCCCGTGACTCCTCTGCTACAGCCTGTCCCTCGCTGAGAGCTACACGACAGTCCCCACGTCAGCTGCCAACCAAGCACACAGCTGTTCCTGCTCGTCCCCGTGGCTGCCCTGATCCGGGAGGGAGCCGCTGCCGGTCCCTGTGCCTAGGGGCCTAAAACCTGGGGGTAAGTGCTGTGTTAGGAGGCCCACTCCATGCTGCTCTTGTTATTCCAGAGAGCGGGAAGGAGGAGAGGGACGGTCCTGGGAGAGGCAGAGAAGAGGAGTCACGGCCAGGAGGAGCACCTAGCGGGAGTGGACATGGATTGAGTGAAAATGAGTTTTGTTGCTGATTAAAAACGGTTTTTTTTTAAATTTAATTTTTGTACCATGTTCAGTGATTCTCAGGGCTGACTCTTGGCGGTGCTCAGGAAACCACACGGTCTGCTGGGGATTGAACCTGGGTCAGCTGCATTTGTGCAGGGCACGCCCTGCTCTTTTGTGCTATTTCTGGGCCCTCCAGATCGAAGATTTAGATAGCCTGAAGGATCAGACACACCAGGACTCAAGGTCCAACCTGCCTTCAAGGTGGGGCCGGCCGGACCCTCTGGCTAGCGTGACGCTGCTCGTGGGGACCCATCCTGATGTGCTGGGCTAGGGCTTCGCCTGGGGGTCGGGGCCGACAGTACAGTGAGGAGGTGTTGGCCTTACTAGCAGCCAACACAGGTTCAATCCCCAGCATCCCATCAGGTCCCATGAGCACTGCCAGGAGTAATTCTTGAATGCAGAGTCAGGAGTCAGCCCTGAGCATCACCAGGTGTGACTCAAAAAAGCCCCCTCCCAAAGAGTCCAGAACCCACAACTCAGGCCAAAGCTAAATAAACTTGTTCCCTAACTATCTCCCTCTGAACCCCTTTTAACCCGTTTCCATGACAACCCCTTTCCCAGGCGGGGCAGGTTTCCAGCCCCAAAACAGCATCCCAAATGTCCCTCTCTTTCCTGGCTCTCCTCTCTTCCCAGTGCACTAACAGATTCCCTGCCTGGCCCTCTCGGATGCCTCACCTGCCCCTTCTCTCTGCTCTCTGGGCTCTGGGCGGGCCCCTTTAGCTCGCCTCCACCCAGGGAACCGTGTGGCATTTCCTGCTGGAAACATGCCCCGCCCTGCGTCTGTGGCCAGGAGCCGACACGCATCTTCATTCACTTCACCCGGCACTAACCGGCAGGCTGGACTTTAGCTCACTTCACCCTCAAAGGCAGAAACTCCACCCGCATTGTATAAGGGGGACCACCCGCCGCCCGGTGTCTCCACGCCTCCCAGCCCGGATCTGTCAGTACCGTGACGCCGGGCCCAGGAGCCCTCGCTGGGATGCAGGCACTGTTGCCCTCCCCTGATCCACTGTCCTGGACCACGCGGAGCACCACTGACTCGGGGCGGCAGGCAGTGCCCGAGGAGCCCTGATGGAGCTGCAGCGCTGCCTCGGCCCCTCCCACTCACCTGCTGCAGGTGTGTCAGCCTGGGCAGGGGTCCGAGGAGGGGGCTGCGGCTCCTCACCCGGGAGAGCGTCTTGGGCGAGTGGGTGCGGCGCTGAGCTCCACAGGTGGATCCTGAGGACCTGACAGAGCCCGATTTACCCACCAGCCTCGTTCCTCAGACTCGCTCCCCTGGGCCTTGTTAGGGTCTAATTGTCCCTTCACAGCCGTCCCCTGAGCCTGCGCTCTGTGGGGAGGAGACGCCATTTGCCCTCTGCTCTGAGCCTGGGTGACCCCTGCTTGCAGGACCTGTCACACCTGTGACTCTTCCCTCCCTGGGAACATGGAATTGGGTGTCTTTATTTTTAGGTTACACTCGTCGATGCCCAGGGGTTACTCCTGGCTCTGCACTCAGGAATTACTCCTGGCGATGCTCGGGGACCATATGGGATGCCAGTGATCGAATTTGGGTCAGCCCTGTGCAAGGCAAATGCCCTCCCCGCTGGACTATGCTCCAGTCCCACGAGTAATTCTTGAGTATTATTCAAAAGCCCGTAGTAACCCCTGAGCATCGCCAGGTGTCTTCCAAAAATGCAAAAAAAGGAAATGTAATATCAGATTCACACTTGGTTTATAATGTGATCATTTCACCCCTGCTGTGCTCCGGGTACCGAATGGGATACTGGGATTGATCCTGGGTTTGTCGCATGCAAGACAAAAGCCTATCCCCTTTGCGCTACATTCTATGGCCCCCAAAAGAAAAACTTTGGGGGGGAAAGAAAAGACCCCAGATGCCTAAAGGACAATGGAATTATCTAAAGAATTCATAGGTTTTTGCTTCTGGAATAAAATTAATCAATTATGGTTTTCTGTCTAAGATCTACTGAGACATTTACTGCATGGGAAACAGCCATTGACATTTGATTCTATCAAATCATTTTTGGGAACCGTCAATTCATGTGGTGTTACATAATATAAACAATTATCTACATCCCAATTTTAGTCTGAATTATTTTGTTTCAGTTCATGGTCACCTTTATGTTTTGGCTGCTTCTTTTCCTTAAGTTTGGCAGCCTTAATGTTGGTAACTTTTATCTAGCAGCTTAATTACTCACTTTGTGTCCACTTTGTTAACAAGTCACCTGAATTTGATTTTGTTGTTATCATCAGGAAGTTGTGTTTGCAGCAATAAAACCAGATAGTGGGGTATTCACTTGTATCACTTGGTCTCTCCCGTTGACCATCGATTTGCTCTACCAGGCACCAGTAACATCTTCATATGTCCTGTCAAATGCTAGTGAGCCCAAGGGCACCTGCTTGCTCCAGGAACATAAAGAGCCTCAAACCGTTCCATCAGGTTATGGGAATGAGGTCTATAATTGTTACTGGTATTTGGCATATCAAATACAACACAGGTAGCTTGCCAGGCTCTGCCATGCGGGTGGGATACTCTTGTAGTCATCTCTAATCTCTAGTATTATTGATGAATGGTGGCTGCGCGCAAGCTGGGCTGTGATCAGCTCTTCTACTGGTGGAGTTCTTACGAGAGGAGTCTGGATGTGGAAAATGGCGGCGCACTCATGGTGTAGGGGTTCCTCTGGCTTCTTCTGAGGCTCTGCTGTGTTGGCGGCCAGGGCTATAACCGCTATCCTTTTCAGGCGCCTCGTGATCTGCTGGCATAGGGAGAGCCGGTAGTAGCTCTACCCCATGTATTAGAATATATGGGGGGTATTAGAATCACTTGATCACTTGAATCTCGTTATTCATCGATTTGCTTTCGAGCAGGTGCCAGCAACATTTCCATTGGACCCTATCACGTGCCAATGTAGCCCAATGGCATCTGGTTGATTCAGGAATATAAAGAGCCTCAAACCGTTCCTTCAGGGTCTTTACATGGAAGTCTGACCATCTTGTAGGTGGGGCGGCCACGTGATCTTTTGACATCCCATGGGATCCAGTCGGTAACGGCTCTAGTCCAGCGGTTGTCTCCAAATCGCTTTACATGTCCAGCCCATCTGATTTTCGATGCCTTGGCAAAGGAGACAGCATCCCTGATTCTGGAATAGCGACGGAGGTCAGAACTCCGGAATTCCTTCTCTCACTTGAGTGAGGCGTGATATTCCAAGCATAGCTCTTTCGATTCCTCTTTGGGAGACCCGAATAGCATTCTCATCCTGCTTTCGTAGGGGCCCAGGTCTCTGAGGCATATGTTAATGCAGGGAGAACGGTGGAGTCAAAGAGATGTGCCCGGAGCCGGAGGTTTTTGTCCCTTTTTAGCTATTTCTTCGATGCCTTTGAAGGCATTCCATGCCGCTCTCTCTTCCCTCCTGCGCAGCTCAGGTTTTAGGTCGTTCATCATGTTGATTTCTCAACCTAGGTACACATAACTGCTGCATTCAGAGATGTTTGTTCCATTGAGAGTGAATGGGGCCTCAGGAACTAGTTGATTTTTCATGAACATAGTTTTCTTCAGATTCAGCTGTAGACCTATCTTTCCACATTCTCGGTCAAAGTCAGCCAGCATTTGTGCCGTTTGGCTAATGTTTGGTGTTATTAGAACGATGTCATCAGCAAAGCAGAGGTGGTGTAGTTGCTGACCATCTATCTTCACTCCCATTCCTTCCCATTCTAATTGTCGCATGATGTTCTCGAGGGTGGCTCTGAAGAGTTTTTGGTGAAATGGTATCACCCTGTCGAACCCCTCTTTTGACATCAATGATCACTTCTTTTGTAGAATGGTGAGATCCTGGTGGTGAATCCGTAATACAGCTCACGAAGGATCTTGATGTATTGGGTTTGAACACCCTGTTTGGCTAGGGCTTCGATGACTGCTTCAGTCTCCACAGAATCAAAGGCTTTCTGTAAATCAATGAACGTAAGACAGAGCAGCGTCTTGTACTCCCCTACAAACCTCAATGAGCTTGGTTACTCTGTGGATATGGTCGATTGTGCTGAATCCTTTCCGGAAGCCAGCTTGCTCGCATGGTTGTCCTTCATCTAGTGTTCTGCCAATCCTGTTCAGGATGACTCGTGTAAACAGCTTGTAGATGACGGACAACAGGCAGATGGGGCGATAGTTGCCGATGTCGTGAATGTCTCCCTTCTTGAACAGTAGAACTGTCCTGCTGGTTTTCCATTGGGAGGGCACCCTTGCATTCGGACAGGTAGCATGTGAAGAGCCGAGCTAGTGTATTGATGAGTACCGACGGCAGATTCTTCAGGTGTTCGGGTCTGACTTTGTCTGGGCCTGGTGCTGTTCCCCTTCTTTACCGATGAGATGGCATGTCGGATTTCAGAAGGGAGAACGTTGGGAATGACATATCCATCCTGTGGAATTTGGTATGTGGGCAGGTGGATGTGACTTTCAAAGAGATTTGAGTAGAAGTCCTGGATAATCTTCTCCATTGCCTTTCTGGAAGATGTGATAGATCCATCAGGGCATCGGAGGGCAGTCATCTTGGTCTTATAGTTGGTGAAGGGACAGGCAGGCGGTGCGAATGCTTTTCCCGGCTTCTGCTGCGTCTTCCAGTATTTCTGCTCTTCTGTCTTTGAGGTCTTCTTTTTATCGCTTCTCTGCACCGCTTGCAAGCTTGGACGTTAGCATTTGGTCTCCTGAGGCTCGGCGCCTTGCCATGTTGGCAAATGAGCTTGAGAGTTTCAGAAGATAGGCGTCCTTTTTGTGTCTTTCTCTCTCTCTGCATTCTTCGCACAATCATGGAGGTGCTGAACCAGTCGGTTTTATTCTTCATCGATGTCGTCAATGTTGGTATATTCCCATGTTGCTGCAATGGTGCCAAAGAGTTCCCAGTTGGTGGTCTTTCTGGGAGTTCTCTTCTTAAACTTTGAAGCCTTTTCTCCCCCATTGTGGGAAGTAGAATTTTGCACTGAAGGAGATCGTGGTCCGATCCTGTTTGGAATTTTGGGCGACAGCAACATCGGTCAGACAAAACCATCGATTGAAGATGATGTGGTCAATTTCATTGTGGAACTGTCCGCCAGGAGATTCCCATGTCCAATGTTTCGCTTCAGCCTTCTGGAACTGTGAGTTCCCATGAATGGTCTTGGTGGACATGATGAACTCAGATAGTCTCTCACCCTGTTTCGTTCCATTCCTAGGCCATGGGTCCCGATGTGGAGTTCTTCAGCCGATCTTCTCGGTCCTATCTTGGCATTAAAATCATCGACTATGATCTTGTAGAAGGTGTGATCTTCTTTATAGAACTCCTCCAGTTCCATGTAGAATTTCTCAATTTCATCTTCTTTGTATGTGGATGTTGGTGCGTAGACAATGAAGATAAAAATTGCTGGCAGTGGGCCACATCTCTTCAAGTGTAATCGTCCTATCTGGTTTGTTAGGCATTCAAATGAATCAATGTTGACGGCCATGTTCGTGTTGACAAGGACACCAATGCCACTGATGCCTCTTTTCTTCGCATGTTCCAAGGGAACAATTATTCTCGGGTGTCAAATACAGCATGATGTGACTGACGCCTCCTCGTCTCAGTCAGACCAATGATGTCGTACTTGATCTTTTGCGCTTGCACCATCAGATCCTCAATATATGCTTCTGATGCCAGTGTATGTGCATTGAAAGTACAGACAGTCATTTTAGTCCTTCTTCGATTTGGCAGCCTAGGATGGTCATGAAATTTTATCAGGCACTGCTTGTTTGCCTTTCTTACTGCTGCCGTATTAAGGGCTCTTTCGGGGCCAGGAAAATAAACATTTTTGTTACTGGTTTTGGCATATCAAACACGCATCGGACAGCTTGCCAGGCTCTGCTGTGCAGGCGCTATACTCTCATTACCTTGTGGGGCTCTCTCAGAGGGGTGGGTAGAATCTTCACAGCAATTTGGAGGTAAATTGCGTGGCTACTGTGAGGCCGCCACGCAATGGGGAAAGCTGGTTTCTGCTCTGCCGGGTGTATCTGTGTCTTGGGTATTAGAATATGTAAAAAAATGAAATACTGGAAGATGTAGCAGAAGCCGGGAAAAGCATTTGCACTGCCCGCCTGTCCTTTGCCAACTATAAGACCAAGATGACTGCCCTCCGATGCCCTGATGGATCTATCACATCTTCCAGAAAGTCAATTTAGAAGATTATCCAGGACTTCTACTCAAATCTCTTTGATAGCCACATCCACCTGCCCACATACCAAATTCCACAGGATGGATATGTCATTCCCAATGTTCTCCCTTCTGAAATCCGACACGCCATCTCGCTCGTAAAGAAGGGGAACAGCACCAGGCCCAGACAAAGTCAGACCCGAACACCTGAAGAATCTGCCGGCGGTACTCATCAATACACTAGCTCGGCTCTTCACACGCTACCTGTCCGAATACAAGGTCCCTCCCAATGGAAAACCAGCAGGACAGTTCTACTGTTCAAGAAGGGAGACATTCACGACATCGGCAACTATCGCCCCATCTGCCTGTTGTCCTGTCATCTACAAGCTGTTTACACGAGTCATCCTGAACAGGATTGGCAGAACACTAGATAGAAGGACAACCACGCGAGCAAGCTGGCTTCCGGAAAGGATTCAGCACAATCGACCATATCCACAGAGTAACCAAGCTCATTGAGGTTTGTAGGGAGTACAAGATGCTGCTCTGTCTCACGTTCATTGATTTACAGAAAGCCTTTGATTCTGTGGAGACTGAAGCAGTCATCGAAGCCCCTAGCCAAACAGGGTGTTCAAACCCAATACATCAAGATCCTTCGTGAGCTGTATTACGGATTCACCACCAGGATCTCACCATTCTACAAAGAAGTGATCATTGATGTCAAAAGAGGGGTTCGACAGGGTGATACCATTTCACCAAAACTCTTCAGAGCCACCCCTCGAGAACATCAGCGACAATTAGAATGGGAAGGAATGGGAGTGAAGATAGATGGTCAGGCAACTATACCCACCTCCTCTTTGCTGATGACCTCGTTCTAATAACACCAAACATTAGCCAAGCGGCACAAATGCTGGCTGACTTCGACCGAGAATGTGGAAAGATAGGTCTACAGCTGAATCTAAAGAAAACTATGTTCATGAAGAATGAACTAGTTCCTGAGGCCCCATTCACTCTCAATGGAACAAACATCTCTGAATGCAGCTGTTATGTGTACCTAGGTTGAGAAATCAACATGATGAATGACCTCAAAAACCTGAGCTGCGCAGGAGGAAGAGAGCGGCATGGAATGCCTTCAAAGGCATCGAAGAAATAGCTAAAGGACAAAAGACCCTCCGGCTCCGGGCACATCTCTTTGACTCCACCATTCTCCCTGCATTAACATACGCCTCAGAGACCTGGGCCCCTCCAAAAAGCAGGATGAGAATGCTATTCTGGTCTCCCAGAGAGGAATCGAAAAGAGCTATGCTTGAATATCACGCCTCACCTCAAGTGAGAGAAGGAATTCGGAGTTCTGACCCTCCGGTCGCTATTCCAGAATCAGGGACACTGTCTCTTTGCCAAGGCATCGAAAATCAGATGGGCTGGGCATGTAATGTGATTTGGAGACAACCACTGGACTAGAGCCATTACCGACTGGATCCCATGGGGATGTCAAAGATCACGTGCCCACCACCCACAATATGGTCAGACTTCCTTGTCAGGACCCTCGAAGGAACGGTTTGAGGCTCTTCATATTCCTGAATCAACCAGATGCCATTGGGCTACATTGGCACGTGATAGGGTCCATTGAAATGTTGCTGGCACCCGCTTGAGCAAATCAATGAATAACTGGGGGGTTCAAGTGATCAAGTGA
>JAJIBD010038747.1:0-14766 GCA_021461705.1 Cryptotis parvus
GGAACGCTAAGGCAGCAGCTTCGCCCGGTAGGTCTCCTGCAGCAGCGACTGTGACCTACACTCGCTTACCCACGATGCTGCCCGGGTCTTAGGGCCGGCATGTACCATATACCGACATGGTATGATAAAACATAAAAAGAGGAGGGCAGAGGCGGTGTGGGAGAGGTGGGCTGGGCTGGGCAGGGGATGGAGCATGGGGACACAGGCGGAGGGGACTTAACTCTGGTGGTGGCACTGTTGTTGCGATCGTCTATGTCTAAGACTCCGCTATCAATAACTTTGACATCACAGTTCTTTAATAAAATAAAACATATTAAGAGGTTCAGGGGCCAGGAGCCCTAAGCTCTGTGGGCCCCTGATCTCCCTGCAGGGGGTGGTTCCTAAGGAGCACCCCCCCCGCGTGTGCAACGCCCCACCCCTGCAAAAAAAAAAAAAAAAAAGGGAGAGAAGAAAAAGCTAAAGCAAAGCAAGAGGTTCTGTTATCCCGCCCCACAGCGCCCTGGCCCAGTCCTGGTGCTCCTGCCTCTGGGCTCTCAGCCCTTCCCTCCTGTCTGGCTCTGCACACCTGTTGTCTCATGTAAGTGTGTGGCTGGGAATCAAAACAGCAATGGGGTATCCTCTCACACCACAGAGACTGGCACATATCCAAAAGAGCAAGGCACAAGTGCTGGCATGGATACAGGGAGAAAGGGACTCTCATCCATTGTTGGTTGACTGGTACAGCTATTTTGGAAAACAATATGGACATTCCTCCAAAGACTAGAAATTGAGCTCCCGTTTGAACCAGCCGCACCACTCCTGGGAATATACCCTGGGAAGTCAAAACACACAGCAGAACAACTTTTATGTTCATAGCAGCACTATTCACAATAGCCAGAATCTGGAAACAACCAGAGTGCCCGAGAACTAATAACTGGAATAAGAAACTTTGGTACATCTACACAATAGAATACTATGCAGCTGTTAGGAAAAGTGAAGTCATGAAATTTGCTTATAAATGGATGGACATGGAGAAGATCATGTTGAGAGAAATTAGCCATAAGGGGATAAAACATATAGAATGACTGCATTTATTTGCAAGAACATATATGCCCAGCAGCTCCTGAGGCGCCTGGGAGGGATGGTGGGTTCTAGCCCTGGACTGCCACCCCCGGCAGAGCTTCACAACAAGCCAGACGACCCCCAACTCCATGGGGGCCACCATTTTCCAAATCGGACTTCCCTCTCTCTCACAACTCCACCCAGCAGACCAGACTATCACAGCCCGGATCATCGACACCCACCCTGCAGCAGTTTTTTTTTTCAATCGCCCAGGTATGCTGAACCAGAGACTCTCAGACATGGGGCAGAGCTGCTACTTGCTCTCCCTGTGCCCAGCCGCTCATGAGGTGCCGGGGAGGCATGGCGGGTTCTAGCCCTGGACTGCCACCCCAGCAAAGCCTCACAACAAGCCTGAAGCCCCTCCCCCGACTCCATGGGGGCCGCCATTTTCCACATCGGACTTCCCTCTCGTCACAACTCCACCCAGCAGACCAGACTATCACAGCCCGGCTCGCCCGGCTGCCGTAGTGGCCCACGGTTCTTCAATAAATGCTTTATTTAGAGGTGACTACAAGAGTATGCCACCCACACGGCAAGGCTGGCAAGCTGCTTGTGTCGTATTTGATATGCCAAATACCAGTAACATTAATATTACTTCATTCCCATGACGTAATATAATGGTTTGAGGCTCTTTATGTTCCTGGAGCAAGCGGATGCCTTTTGGGTTCCTACTAGCATGAGACAGGACATATGGAGATATTACTGGTGCCGGCTCTAGCAAATAGATGATGAACGGGAAGATAGTGATAGTGATAGTGATAGTGATATGTCAGGGATGCTGCTGGGGTCCCCCAACAGTATCAGGACAGAAGTTCTCTTCTACCTCCGAGGACGCCAGGGGAATGGATGAAAACTCACTGAGTCCGGGCGCAGTTCCAAAAAGGCTTTTAATAGTATACAAATGCTCTTCCACAGCAATCCAATATAATGATGGCCCTGTCTTCTTTTCTGATGAATGCTTGAAGAGCCATGAACTTTCCCTCTTAACACTGCTTTTGCTGTATCCCACAAGTTTCAATAATCCAAGGAAACAGAAAAAGTATCAGTTACATGGGTAACAGAGAGGCTAGACATTTTTGGGAAGGGACCTAGAAACCTCTGTATATTAAACTAACTTTCAACCTTCTGAGTTTTGCGTGTAATTCTTTCATACAATCCTCAAGAACCCACTAGCACAGGCGAATTCACTTTCACGTTAACAATATCATGTCATCTGCAAATAGTGACAACTTGACTTCTTCCTTTCCTATCTGAATGCCCTTAATGACCTTTTCTTCCCTGATTGCTATGGAAAGTTCTTCCAGTACTATATTGAATAGAAGTGGTGATAGTGGGCAGCCTTGTGTTGTCTCCGATCTTAGGGAAAAGGCTTTCAGTCTTACCCCATTGGGAATGATGCTTGCTGTGGGCTTGTAATAGATGGCTTGACTATATTGAGGGAGGTTCCTTCAATTCCCATTTTCTGGAGAGTTCTTATCATGAATAGGTGTTGAATTTGTGTATTCAGTCTCATTTGTTTCCAGGAATGTTTGGATTTCCTCTTTGATTTTTTATGACCTGCTGGTTGTTCACCACTGAGCTGTTTATTTCCAGGTGCTTGGTATGACTCTCCATTTTTGTATGCTATTAACTTCTATTTTCAGTGCATCATGGTCTAAAAAATTAGTTGACACAATTTCTATCTTCTTGGTTTTATGGTAGTATGTTTTTGGCTCAGCATGTGATCTATCTTGGAGTATGGTCCATGTGCACTGGAGAAATATGTGCTTTTTGGGGATGAAATGCCCTGTATATATCTACTAGCACTCTTTCTTCCCATTTTTTCCTTTAGGGCTAGTATTTCCTTGGTGGGTTTCAGTCTTGTCGATCTCTCAGGAGTTGATAGAGCAGTGTTGATGTCTCCAACTACAATTGTGTTGTGTCAATGACTTCATTGAAGTCTATTAGAAGTTGTTTTAGGTACTTTGCTGGCCCCTCTTGGGTGCATATATGTTTAGGAGTTTAATTTCTTCCTTTGCTGGCCCCTCTTGGGTGCATATATGTTTAGGAGTCTAATTTCTTCCTTTGCTGGCCCCTCTTGGGTGCATATATGTTTAGGAGTCTAATTTCTTCCTGACATATGTATCCTTCTGCCGCCTGCCACCAACACCCCTTGAGATGTTGCAGGTGTGGCTGTGGTGCCCAGCTGCATCTGCAGGTGGCAGACAGGAGAGGGGCTTGTCTACACCCAGGGCTCTGCCCCATGGGCCCTGGATGGTTATTGGTCTGACATAGTAAAAGACTGGGACCCCTGGAATGAACCTAGAGCCATGGCAGAGCCTGGCAAGCTACCCGTGGTGTATTCGATATGCCAGAAACAGTAACAATAATGGACCTCATTCCCAATGAATGGAGACATTACTGGTGCCCGCTCGAGCAAATCGATGAACAACAGAAAGACAAGTGATACAAGTAATATGTATCCCTGGATTTTTAAGAAGTCCCTGTTCCCTTTTCGGCCTGGAAGTCTATGTTGTCAAATACTAGTATGGCCCCCCGACATATTTGGAGGGGTTGTTTGAGTTAGGATTGTTTTCCAGCCTTAAGTTTGAGCCTGTCTTTGAGCTCTGATTTCTCATATGCGTTTCTTGAAGGCAGCAGAATGTTTGGTTCTATTTTTTAATTCATTTGCCACTCTGTGTCTCTTAACTGGTGCAGTTAGACTGCTGGCATTGAGAGAAATAATTGTCATGGGATTTTGTGTCATACTTCTGTATAAGTTTGTTGTTCCTTTGGGTTTAGTCTCGTCTTAGAGTACATCTTTCAGCCCTTCTTTTAAGGTTGGTTTTGAGTCTACCAAGTTCCTGAGCTGTTGTTTGGTTTTGAGTCTAAGAAGTTCCTGAGCTGTTGTTTATCCAAGAAACTGTGAATCTGTCCTTCAAATCTGAATGAGAGTTTATCTGGGTAAAGAATTCTTGGTGAGGCCTTCATTTCATTGAGTTTTTTTCACTATATCCCCCCCCCACTGCCTTCGAGTTTGGAGGGCCTCTTCTGATAGGTCTGCTGAAAGTTGAATGGATGCACCTTTGTATACATTTTCCTTCTTTGATCTTGCTGCTTGAAGAATTGTGTCTCTATCTATGGCATCCATTACTTTGACTAGGATATGTCTTTTGTGTCTTTCTTTTTCTTTCTCTTGACAAAGAATATGTCTTTTCTTTGTCAAGACCCTGAAGGAACTGTTTGAGGCTCTTCATATTACTGAATCAACCAAATGCCATTGAGCTACATTGGCATGTGATAGGGTCCAATGGAAATGTTACTGGTGCCTGCTCGAGCAAATCGATGAATAACGGGATTCAAGTGATCAAGTGAAGTGAGGATATGTCTTGGAGTCTTTTCATTGGGGTCTCTTCTTGCTGGAAATCCGTTCCACTTTGTCATTGAGCTCATTAAACATTCTCACCATTTCTTCTCTGAATGTCAGAGCGATTATGTGTGGGTGTATTCTTTTTTGAGTCTTCAGGGTTATTTTCTTCCTCAGCTCTTCGAGGTGGGGATCTGCTTTGTTTCCCTTGGTGCTGTGGTAGTCCAGGGTGGACTTCCCCAGACTTCTTCTGGGACACTGTTGCTCACTGGCAGGCAGGACTCTGGACATGCCTCAGCAGATGGTGTTCTCCTCTTCCCTCTCTGAGGATGTTACTTTCCTCTTGGTATTGAATTTCCTGCTTTTTGTATTAATATGCAGCTGTGTGAGTGGCCACCTGCCTGACCAGTCATGCCTCCAGGGAGGTTATCTGAAGAGGAGGTGTCCTGGTGTGTGAAGATTCAAAATGTCCCAGTAAGCAGTTTCTTACATATGAGCAAATGATTTTATTTCCTTTTGCATTTTAAAATCAAAAGGTAATGATTTTATTACCTTTGCATCTGGACTTCCCTCTTGTCAGAGCTCCACCCAGCAGAAGAGCTGATTGCAGCCCGGCTTGTCACTGACCCACCCTGTAGCAGTTTTTCCAAGCCCAGACCAGTTATGCCGATCCAGAGACTCACACACACGGGGCAGGCTGCTACTTGCTTCCCTCTCCCCAGCTGATCATTGAGGCATCCGGGAGGGATGGCGGTTTCTAGCCCTGGCCCACCACCCTAGCAGAGCCTCACAAGAAGCCACAGGAACCCCCATACCATGAGGGCTGCCTTTTCCACATCCAGACTCCCTCTCCTCAGAGCTCCACCCAGCAGAAGAGCTGATTGTATCTCGGTTCGCGTGGCTGCATGCGGCCGCGTGCTTTATCAATAAATGCTCGAGTTTTGAGGTGGCTAGAAGATTATCCCACCTGCATGGCAGAGCCTGGCAAGCTACCCATGCCGTATTTGACATGCCAAATACCAGTAACAATTATAGACCTCATTCCCATGACTTGATGGAATGTTTTGAGGCTCTTTATGTTCCTGGAGTGGGCAGATGCCCTTGGGCTATCTCGCATGTAACAGGACATATTGAGACGTTACTGGTGCCCGCTCCAGTAATCTATGATTTATGGGAAATCAAGTGATCAACTGACCTTTGTATTGGGTAATTACATTTTTCTTATAGACTTTATATGTCACATTTTTGTCATTTTGCCATTCACAACGGAACCTTTATTATGCATCAGGACTGGTCTGTGGTCCTGCCTTGGATACTCATATATCCATATCTGTATCCGTATCTATATCTATATCTATATCTGTATCTATATCTATATCTATATCTGTATCTATATCTATATCTATATCTATATCTATATCTATACCTATATCTATTTCTATATCTATTTCTATATCTATATCTACTCATCACACTTGAATCTATCTATATCTACTCCTATATACATATATAATTATTTTTCACCCTTCTTTGATTTTATTTATTTAGAACTTTATTTAAACACTGTGATTTACAAAGTTGTTCACAGTACAGTTGGTTCAATATTCACTATTCCAAGACCAGTCCCACCACCAATGTCTAGCCAATGATTAAAATGAGTAACAGGTTAGAATTCCAGTCAGACTTCACCTACAGGCAGGTCTCCATGTTAGGCAATAATCATTCTCATGTAAAGTAAAACCAGCAGTCAACACAAACGGTGTTGACTGAAACTATTCATACGGCGATAGACAATGAGAACTGTGATGACAGCAGAAATCTAGATCTCTTTGAAAGGGATGTGGTGGGAATTTTGTCCACAGACAGCTGTGCTCAGGACTTTCCTTGGCTGTGTGCTCAGGGATCATTCCTTACTGGGCATTGGGGACTATGCATGGTGCTGAGGCTTGAACCTGGGTCAGTTGTGTACAAGGCAAGGGCCTTACCCCACACTGTCTCTCCAGCCCCCAGAGACAGGCTGGGCTGGTCAGCCACCTTGTTTGGAGCTTGTCAACCAGCACTTCAGGCCTTAAATCAGACCAACCCAGCAGCCATGATAACAGGGAGCAGGCCCACAGGGAACATAGGCGTCCCCACTCCCCAACAGCTGCCCAACACAGAGAAGCTACACATCCTCTCACCCAGCTCCCAGCTCTCACCCGGGTCCCTCATGGTCAGTTTTGGCTGTTATGTCCTCCAGGCAGAGAGACACCCTTGTGAGCAATTTATTTTTAGAGTCCTAGCATAGATTGGTTGGGGTAAGGTCAGGTCATAGGATCAAATGTTTAAACAACAAGAGCAACAACAAAAAACAATGGGAGGGAGGAGTTGTGGTGTCTGGGGCACTTGTAGCTCTGCAGGGGATCAGTAAGGAGCCCAGGTAGGAAAGCCCCAGCACCCACTTAGCTATGACTCAGAGAGGGCCAGGTTTAGAGGGCAGAGAGCCAGCCTTTGCCATGTAATCCTGGCTCTGCATCGCCCTCTGGGAAGTTCAAAAGCAGAGTGGCTGGGAGCACTGTTGTGTACCCAGGTCTGAGGGTCTCGTCCTGCCCTGCCCCAGTGGATGGGAGCCCTGCTGTGTACTGGGGTCCCAGGGTCTCGACCCCGCCCATCCGAGTGGGTGGGAGCCCTGCTGGTACGGGGGTCCCGGGGTCTTCACCCTGCTCAATACAAGTGGATGGGAGCACTGCGGTGTACAGGGGTCCCGGGGTCTTGACCCTGCCAGGTCCAAGTGGATGGGAACACTGCCTGTACTGGGGGTCAAGCGTATGGGGGGGTCCCAGGGTCTTGTCCCAGCCCAGTCTGAGTGGAGGGGAGCACTCCTGTGTGTGTGTGTGGGGTGGGTGTTCCAGTGTCTTGATCCCACTCACGAGTGGATGGGAGCACAGCTGTGTACCAGGGTCCCAGGGTCTTGTCCCCGCCCAGTCAGAGAGGATGGGCTGTGTAGGGGTGGGGTGGGGGTCTCAGGGTCTCTCGTCCCTACCCAGCGCCACTGTCCTGAGCTAGCTTGCTGTGGTCCGGGCTCCGCAGCATTTCCGGGCTCTCCCTCCCAGGCTTCTCCCTCTTCACATTCTTGGCACTCCTAGGTCCCGCGGGCTGCACCCTTTGATGGTGCAGGGGAATGAGACGCGATGGGGAGTTACCTGTGATGAAAGTTATCCAAGCTGCCCTCGCCACTCCCAAATAACCGCTCCTCTGCTGGTCCCTGCCCAGCTCTGTTCTCCAGTCTGTTTCTTTCCCAGGACCTCACCTCGGAGCATAGAACATCAGCTACAGAAGCTGGCAGGGGAGGGGCCGGAGTATTTGCCTTCCTTCCGGACAAGCCTGGGACAAGCCCAGGTGCTCCCTGAAGCCCAGGCGCTGTGGGTGTGGAGAGGGGGCGCCTCGGCTCAGGAAAGCTCCTGCCCCCCACTCCCTCCTGCCTTCCCCCTCCTGCACCCTTTACTCTTGAACCCCCAGGCCCTCTGTCCTCATCCCCACTGTCACTTTCACCCGCATTTCTTCAATGATTCAGATTTTTCCTCTAGAGAACACGAGCAAACTTCCCCTGAAAGGGGCCTGAGAAGCTGTTGGCTTCAACCCAGTTTGGATTAAAAAAACCATAATGAACACTTTTTTGGGGGATGGTAAGTGTAAAATTTAAATATTTAGAAAATTATCCGAAGTCTGCAAGTTAATAGTTTATAATATAAACATTAGAGAATTTTTCCATCTTAACAGTTTGTTTTTGCTTTTTCATTATTTATTTATTTATTAAAGTATTTTATTATACCACTGTGAGATATACAATTACAAAGATATGTTCACATTTTAAAATATTGTTTCAGTCGTTTCAATGCCAATGAGTTCAGTCTTTTGCTAATCGAAGAATTTTTTTTTGAAAATGTCTTGGGTAGCAGGGAGCAAATGGCAGTTCTTCATCTCTCTCTCTCTCTCTTTTTTTTTTTTTTGGGCTTTTTTGGGTCACACCGGCAATGCTCAGGGGCTTCTCTTGGCTCTGCACTCAGGAATTACTCCCTGGCGGTGCTTGGGGAACCATATGGTATGCCAGGGATAGAACCCATTGGTCCCATTGCGATGTGAGATAGTCTTAGTAGTGTTCTCTATTCCTGACCCAGAATCTTCCAGGAGATGACAGGGGTGGCCGAGAATTGGCAGAACAAGTGATATTTAGGGAGTCTTCAAAGAATTCATAGTGAAGGAATACAGTGGGCTGTCCAGAGAGGGTGAGGCAGGTTATTCCAAGAGGTCTGTCCAGAACCAAAGGTATTGAAGAGGCTCTTGTAACACCCCTCACTCAGGGTAGTATTCAGAAGGTAGGGTTGGGTTCTTGAGCTCCAGTTGGGTGATGCTTATCTTGTCCTTACAGGCTGACTGGACTATAACTCCATGCTTCTTGCTGAATGTGGCCATGTTTTCTGGACTCTCAGGCTTCATTTTCTTCCTGTTACAACCACAACTTCATTGGGACTTTGGACAGAACATCTTAAGGAAGCACCTGCGTCCAGTGGCTCTCTTTCATTTTGAGTCACCACTTTTGCTTTACAAAGCATCACTGCTAGCAAGATCCAAATCAGTCTGCAGATAGATTTCAATATCAATCTTCAGGTTTGAAATGTTTTCTCCTTACAGGGAGAAGACTAAGAGAACAAATTGTTATCTTAAATTTCTATTTAAAAATCTCACTCAAATAATATTCCTTTTTTTCACTTTATGTCTCATAGTCATAGATTTTCATAGACTAACTTTTGAATACTCGTTGTTTTTGGTTTTTTGCATAGATCATCTTATATAAACACCGGATTAATTCTTCTAATTCTACAGAAAAGAAAAAACCTCTTCAGTGTTGAAACACTTTTTGAAAAAAATGTAAAGGCTTTTGTTATGTCTGGAAAGGAGGTTGTTTATTAAAATATTGTATCTGCCTGGTATTATTTTGAGTTGAGGAAAGTTTCTCTGTCTTTTATAATGCACATGCTTTAGAATAAAATATTATATAACAGTATATATGGCATTTATTATATTAGTGTAAGTATTCACTACATGCACCTTCAGTGCGAGTGAAACTGTGGACTTTAAGGGGGGAGTGCTGGAGTGCCTTGTTAATATTTCTTTGAATAGGCAAGCACAGACTTTACCCAGAGAAGTTGCATTTCCTTCCAAACTTACTGCCTCTTTCCCCCAAAAAGCTTCCAATCATTTTCTGTGGGGTTTTGGCATCTGGTTTTTCATTTAAATAATTCTGGTTGCCAGACAACCAGATGATGAATTTTAGACTGTCGTGAGACAGGTTAGTTTTACCCTATTGATGATGTGTTTCCAGGAGTTCCTCGAGCTTCACCCCAAGAAAAAACAATCTTTCCTTTAAGTTTCACCAGTTAATGCTCGAGATGAGAGCCTTCTACTGAGTATAGCACCTACAACGCAGTGCCTGGCAAGCTACCTGTGTTTTATATCTAATGCCAAAAACTAGTATCATTATGGACCTCAATTCCATGACCTGAAGAATGGTTTGAGGCTCTTCCTGTCCCTTGAGCAAGCAGATGTCCTTGGGTTACACTTTGGGACAGGACATGCAGAGTTACTGGTGCCCTCGAGCAAATCGATGAACATCGGGGAAGACAGTGATACATTGATAGACCCATTTATTTCTGCTTTGTTCTCTGCCAGTGGAAGTAGTCTCACTGAAGATTCCTGTTAGGTCAATACCGTGAAGTTCTGCCTATTTTTCTTCAATTTATTTTATAGATATAGATATTTTTATTTGTTTGTTTGCTTTTAGGTATGCCCAGTGGTGCTCAGTAGTTACTCCTAACTCTTCACTCTAGAATTACTCTAACAATACTTGGGGCCAGACAATAAAGGATGCCAAGGCTGGAACCCAAATCGGCATTAAAGGCAAATGCCACACACTATCCGCTTTCTCTCTCCAGATCTGGTTTTAATCTACTTTAAATGACCTCAACCAGTGGACACTTCCTAATCTGTCCCACGCAGTCTACTCGCCTCTTGTGAATGACGTCCCACGCCGTGTCCCTCGCTACTCTCTCTATCTTACATGCTTTCCCGCTGTTGTGGCCCAGCTCCCTCTGCTCTGCACTTTACCCTTCCTGGGCGTCGAAGCCCAGCCTATACCTGAGTTGCCTGAAGTCAGGCCCAGCCTGAGTGCTGCCTTCTGGACCTGCGTTGCCCCCTGTATCCAGCCCTGACGCTGGCTCTCACTGGCTTCCTGACATGGAGGTCCGCCGAAATGGGTGCCCGGACAGTCCTGGACCTGGGAGAGACGGAGGGAGGCGGCTTCTCCGGCTGGCTAAGTGCTATAGAGCCAGCCTGTGGCCGCGCCCTCCGCTGTCTCTCTTGCACTAGGGCCCTGTCTCAATTGTATTTTCCCAACTGCACCCCAACTAGCCCCTTCTACTGACCCATTGGCCTCGTGTTCCGGGGCGAAGATCTAGTGAAACCTGGCCTCTACACGCAACCTGCCTAACACCCCCAACACAAAATTTATTTATGATTCACTGTCAAATTATTTCATTTTATTTTCCCATTACACCTTATAGAAACACTGATCTGTTGTTCCCATAGGTAGGAACCCTGAGCACCGCCTCAGGACCTCAACACTCACGTTGAAACTCACTCCACGTTGAAACCAGGTTAGAGCAAGGGCCCTGTTCAGATGCATTAAAACTGGCCACCCCGCATCCTGTGCAGACTCTGGAGGGCACCTGTCACCACCCCAATGCTCCTGGAGCCAGGGCTGTATCTGTCTTGCAGCCATTCTGACGCGATCATTCCGGGGCAGACAATTGCGAAGACGAAACTTCTTCCCCCCCCCCCTACCCTTTAATGCCTCTCCCAGCCTGAAAGTATTCACCGGGAAAGTTCAGTTCATTCTCTTTAGTGCCGGCTCGCCAGAGCGCTGGGAGCTGCCATCAGGAACTGTGCTCCTCCAGGGCCGGTACTTGCTTTTGCACCTCCTCGCCACCACCAAAAATAGAAAAGGTTTGTGTTTGTGGGGAAAACTCTGTTTGAATTTCGCTTACGCTTCTGCCCCCTCTTTGGGAGCAGCCTAATTCCTCATGAAAATTAGCTGAGGCTATAAGGCTTTTTTAAAACAAGCTCGGGCTCCAGTAAAATCGACTCCATGAGGCTGGGGGCAACCGCCCTCCGTCTGCGCCCTCGGGTGTCCGGGGACTGGCCGGGTGGGCGCCGGCCGGGGGCCTCCACCACTGACCGCAGGTCACGGTGCCCTGCACACCGAGCACGGCGAAGGGGAAGCCACCACTTCTCCCGTCCCGTTTTTCTCTTTCTGAAGAAATTATTAGATAAATCGGAATTGCTGGGCGCAGGCGAAGCGGCCCAGTCACCGAGCGCAGCTCCTCACCAGGTCTGGGGCGCGCCCGGCGGACATTCGTCCTCGTCGGGCGCTCGGTGTACCCACCGGCCGCTCCCCATGGCGCTCGCGGCCCTGCGCTCTGGCTCCTTTGTCTCTCTACTTTGCCCGGACGTCCCCCGGCGGCGTCGGACTGTGAGTTTGGGGCCGAAGCGGCGCGGCAGAGACCTGGGGCGAGGGCGGGGGTCAGGGAATGTGGGGTCCGGGCCCCGAGCCCGCTCAGCTCACGGGCCGGGCAGGCTGCGCTGCTGGTTAGTGTGAACAGTAAGCCCAGCATAAGCCTGTTCTCGCAGGTCCTGACCTGAGAATCAGATGAGTTTGAGTCCGGAAGGAAGAGATCAGGTCGGAAAGGAGTTTCCCAAGGGGCCTCCCCAAAGAGCTGGAGTGACCGTGGTCACCGGCGGGTGTATGTTTAGCAACCTGTCTTGAGCACTTAGGGACCCCTAACGCCGTGTTTGGTCCAGGATGTCTCCTTTGCTAAGGGAGCTACAATGGAGGGTTATCCTGAAACTTCATTGCGGCGAGGTATAAACGCCGCGTGGGTCAGGCGCGGCCCTTCGCTCTGGCTCCAGCATCCTCAGCGCTGCTGTCGCGCCGCGCCCTAAATTGGTCTAATTTTCTGCGTCTCCCGGGTCCACCTAAGGACCGGTCTTCTCACATCCGGCCGAAAGAGTAAAGGAAAACCTGAACTTCTGAGAGGAGAAGTGAGGGTGGACAGTCTCTGACTAACTTCGGGCTTTCCGGGCGGGCTCCTGGGCTCAAGTGGTGCGGCAGTGGGGCGGGGGCGAGGGCCGGGGCGCCTCTGCAGATCCTCCTGGGCTCTTTGTCACCTTCTGCGGTGCTCACGCGCCCGTCACCGTCCTACCGTCAATCACATTTACCAGGCGCTTGTTCAACGCACCCCTGAAGCTCACCTTGAAGGGCGCAAACAACGCCCCCTCACCGTCCTGCTCAGGCCCTGTTTTAAGGGTTTTGCCGCCTCCCTGCCTGCCTGCCTGCCTGCCTGCCTGCCTGCCTGCCTTCGCTCTTGCTCCCCCTTTTTATCTCCTGGACCCAGTGCTTCTCTCAGCTCAGCGGTGAAGGGATCTTCCACCCTTCCCCACTCCGGGGCTGATGCGGGGTTTGGGGGCGGGGAGCACTACCTGGACTTCTCTCCCTTGGATCCAGTGAGGAGTATCAGGGCTGGCTTCAAGGTAGGCGCCCTAGGATCTTCAGCTTTCTCAGCTCCCTTCTCAGGTCCCTTCCCAGCTCCACCTTATGCTCCCGGCTCCCCAGGTACATTCTCCCAGTGGCTCCTTACACCCTCTAAAGAGAGCATCCGGCTCTCCCCAACACTGTTCACTGCTTTAGTTCCCAGAATAATGTATTTAAAAATTATTACTCAGCGCCCTTTAGTCTCCTGGAGCCCCCGTGCCACTCTCTCCTGTCCAGCCAAGGAGGGGCCGCACCCTCCTGGACGGTCACTCCGCAGGACACCAGGCTCCAGGACTGCTCTCTACCAGCGCTCTGGATCCCTTGGACTCTCACTGCAGCGGGCAGGCGGCTTCTCCTCCCCTTTGCTTGAGGACACAGCTCCGGAACCGCTGGTCCAAAGACCTCCAATGCCGCTGGTCCAAAGACGCTGAGTAGGGGCGGCCGAAGCCCTGCCCTTGAGGGCCTGAGGATCCCGACTTCTCCCATGGGGACTGATGACTAATATCCAATGCCAGGAGAGGAGCGTCAAGGGTGGGGCAGCAATTTGGGGAGCCCCCGAGAGCAGCCTTCTCTCGTGCGAGGTGGAAGGTCCCGAGGCCACTCGGTGCCACAGTGATATTATGAAAATTTCCCATTTTATTAGATCAATATTATATATTTTCTCAGTTTTATTTTATTATAAAACAAAAAATTTTATTATGTCTTAAATGTTATAGATTTTATATATTTTAATAATATAAAATATATATATTATTATATATTTTACTTTTTATTATATCATTAAATTAAAATTTAGTATATATTTTAAATTTTACTATACATTTTATTATATTATATTGTAAAATTAATTATTATAGTAATATAAAGTAGATTTTATATGATTTTATAATATATAAAATATGAGACAGGCTGTCTTCACCTAGGGATCTGTCCCATGGGTCCTGTTTAGTTGATGGTCTGACATAGAAAAGACTTAGGTCCCCTGGATAAACCCAGAGCCAAGGCAGAGCCTGACCAGCGCTACCTGTGGTGTATTGTTTTTGTTTTGTTTTGTTTTAGCTGGGTCACACCACGACAATGCTCAGGGGTTACTCCTGGCTCTTCGCTACAATTCCTCCTGGTAGTGCTCAGGGACCATATGGGATTCTGGGTATTGAATACAGGTCGGCCGATGTGCAAGGCAAGCATTACCTGCTGTGCTATCGCTCGGCCCCACCCATGGTATATTTCATATACCAAACAATGCTAATAATGGACCTTATTCCCCAGCTGAATGGAACATTACAGGCACCCACTCGAAATCGATGAAATTAATGGGAAGACAAGTGACAATATATATATTTATATACATATAATAGATCACTTGTCACTTGTCTTCCCGTTGTTCATCCCGATTGCTCAGCGAGCACCAATGCTTTATCTCCATACGTCCTGTTGCAACCAAAGTGTACCCCAGGGCATCTGCTTGCTCCAAAAAAAAGGAAGAGGCTCAAATCTTACTTCCGGGTCATGGAATGAGGTCCATAATTTTACTGTTTTTTGGCATATCCAAAATAAACATGGAGTAACACTCCAGGCTCTCTGCCATGTAGGTGGGATACTCTCAGTAAAGGCTCTCATCTAAGGGCATTTACTAATTGAAACTCAAGAAAGGAAAGATCAGGTTTTCTCTTGGGTGGAGCTCTGAGAAGCT
>JAJIBD010038748.1:0-17184 GCA_021461705.1 Cryptotis parvus
CCACCCTGCAGCAGTTTTTTTTTTCAATCCGCCCAGGTCATGCTGAACCAGAGACTCTCAGACATGGGCCAGGAGCTGCTACTTTGCTTTTCGTGTTTTAGCCGCTCATGAGGGGTGCCTGGGAGGCATGGCGGGGTTCGAGCCTGGACTGCCACCCCAGCAGAGCCTCACAACAAGTCACCCCCCTACTCCATGGGGCCGCCATTTTCCACATCCGACTTCCCTCTTCAAAACTCCACACAGCAGACCAGACTATCACAGCCTGGCTGCCATGGCTGCTAAGCGACCAATGGTTCACATCAATAAATGCTTTATTTAGAGGTGACTACAAAGAGTATGCCACCATACGGCAAGCCTGGCAAGTGCTCGTGTCGTATTTGATATGCCAAATACCAGTAATATTAATCATTCCCATTACCTAATATAATGGCTTGAGGCTCTTTATGTTCCTGGAGCAAGCGGATGCCTTTGGGCCCTACTAGCATGAGACAAGACATATGGAGATATTAATGGTGCCCGCTCTAGCAAATAGATGATGAACGGGAAGATAGTGATAGTGATAGTGATAGTGATATGTCAGGGATGCTAATGGGGTCCCCTAACAGTATCAGGACAGAAGTTCTCTCTACCCGAGGACGCTAGTGGAATGGATGAAAACTCACCGAGTCCGGGCGCAGTTCCAAAAAAGGCTTTAATAGTATACAAAAGCTCTTCCACAGCAATCCAATATAATGATGGCCCTGTCTTCTTTCCTGATGAATGCTTAAAGAGCCATGAACTTTCCTCTTAACACTGCTTTTGCTGTATCCCACAAGTTTCACAATCCAATGAAACAGAAAAATATCAGTTACATGGGTAACAGAGAGGCTAGACATTTTGGGAAGGGACCTAGAAACCTCTGTATATTAAACTAACTTTCAACCTTCTGAGTTTTTTATGTAATTCTTTCATACAATCCTTCAAGAACCCACTAGCACAGGTGAATTCCACTCTTCACGTTAAAAATATCATGTCATCTGCAAATAGTGACAATTTGACTTCTTCCTTTCCCAACTGAATGCCCTTAATGATCTTTTCTTCCCCTGATTGCTATGGAAAGTTCTTCCAGTACTATATTGAATAGAAGTGGTGATAGGGCAGCCTTGTGTTGTCTCCGATCTTAGGAAAAAGCTTTCAGTCTTACCTCCCATTGGGAATGATGCTTATTGTGGGCTTGTAATAGATGGCTTGATTATATTGAGGAGTGCTCCTTACCCACTCCCATTTTCGAGAGTTCTTCTAATGAATAGGTGTTGAATTTGTGTATTCAGTCTCATTTGTTTCCAGGAATGCTTGGATTCTCCCCTTTGATTTTTTATGACCTGCTGGTTCTTCACCACTGAGCTAGTTTATGTCCAGGTGCTTGAAGCGACTTCCATTTTGTGTGCTATTAACTTCATTTTCAGTACTTCATGGTCTAAAAAATTAGCTTGATACAATTTTTATCTTCTTGGTCTTATGGTAGTATGTTTTGGCTCAGCATGTGATCTATCTTGGAGTATGGTCCATGTGCACTGAGAAATATGTGCTTTTGGGGATGAAATGCTCAGTATATATCTACTAGCACTCTTCTTCCATTTTTTCCTTTAGGGCTAGTATTTCCTTGGTGGGTTTCAGTCATGTTGATCTACTCAGGAGTTGATAGGAGCAGTGTTGATGTCTCCAACTACAATTGTGTTGTGTCAATGACTTCATTGAAGCCTATTAGAAGTTGTTTTAGATACTTTGCTAGCCCCTTGGTTGCATATATGTTTACGAGTTTAATCCTCCTTGCTGGTCCCCTCTTGGTGCATATATGCTTAGGGAGTGTAATTTCTTCATTGGCTGCCCCTCTTAGTGCATATATGTTTAGGAGTCTAATCTCTTCCCTGACATATGTATCCTTCCCCCTGCCACCAACACCCCTTGAGATGTTGCAGGTGTGGCTGTGGTGCCCAGCTGCATCTGCAGGTGACAGACAGGGAGAGGGGTTTGTCTACACCCAGGGCTCTGCCCTGTGGGCCCTGGATGGTAATGGTCTGACATATAAAAGACTGGGACCCCTGAATGAACCTAGAGCCATGGCAGAGCCTGGCAAGCTACCCGTGGTGTGTTCAGATATGCCAGAAACAGTAATAATAATGGACCCTATTTCCAATGAATGGAGACATTACATGTGCCTCAACGAGTAAATCGAAGAACAACAGAAAGACAAGTGATAAAGTCATATGTATCCCTGATTTTTAAGAAGTCCCTGTCCCTTTTCGCCTGAAGTCTATTTGTCAAATACTAGTATGGCCACCCCACATATTTGGAGGGGTTGTTTGAGTTAAGGATTGTTTTCCAGGCTCAAGTTTGCGCCTGTCTTTGAGCTTTGATTTTTATTATACGTCTTGAAGGCAGCAGAATGTTTGGCTCTATTTTTAATTCATTTGCACTCTGTGTCTTTTAACTGGTGCATTTAGACTGCTGGCATTGAGAGAAATCAGCTGTCATGGGGATTTTGTCATACTTGTATAAGTGTGTAGTTCTTTTGGGTTTAGCCCCTGACCTAGAGTACATCTTTTCAGCTCCTTTTTTTAAGGTTGGTTTTGAGTCTACCAAGTTCCTGAGCTGCTGTTTGGTTTTGAGTCTAGGTAGTTCCTGATCGTTGTTTATCCAAGAAACTGTGAATCTGTCCTTCAAATCTGAATGAGAGTTTATCTGGGTAAAGAATTCTTAGTGAGGTTTTCATATCATTGAGTTTTTTCAACTATATTCCCCACTGCCTTCATTAGAGGGCCTCCTCTGATAGGTTCAGCTGAAATTTCAATGGATGCATCTTTGTATACAGTTTCCTTCTTTGATCTGCAGCTAGAAGAATTGTGTCCCTATCTATGGCAACCAATACTTTGACTAGGATATGTCTTTTGTGTCTTTCTTTTCTTTCTCTGACAAAGAATATGTCTTTTCTTTGTCAAGACCCTGAAGGAACGGCTTGAGGCCTCTTCATATTACTGAATCAACTAGATGCCATTGAGCTACATTGGCATGTGATAGGGTCCAATGGAAATGTTACTGGTGCTATGCTCAAGCAAACCGATGAATAACGGGATTCAAGTGATCAAGTGAAGTGAGGATATGTTCTTGAGTCTTTTCATTGGGGGTCTCTTCTTCTGGACATCCGTTCCACTTTGTCATTGAGCTCATTAAACATTCTCACCATTTCTTCTCTTGGAATTCAGAGCGATATGTGGGAAAATTCTTTTGAGTCTCAGGGCTATTTTCTTCCTCTGCTCTTTGAGGTGGAATCTGCTTTGCTTCCCTTGGTGCTGTGGTAGTCCAGGGTGGAATTCCCAGACTCTTCTGGGACTTACTGTTGCTCACTGGCAGGCAGGACTCTGAACATGCTCAGCAGATGGTGTTCTCCCTCTCCCTCTTTGGAGGATGTTCCTTTCCCTCTTGGTATTGAATTTCCTGCTTTTGTATTAATATGCAGCTGTGAGTGGCCACCTGCTGACCAGTCATGCCTCCAGGGAGGTTTATCTGAGGAGGAGTGTCCTGGTGTGTGAAGATTCAAAATGTCCCAGTAAAGTTCTTACATATGAGCAAATGATTTTTTTGCCTTTGCATTTAAAATCAAAAGGTAATGATTTGCTGTTACCTTTGCATCTAGGACTTTCCCTCTTGTCAGAGCTCCACCCAGCAGAAGAGCTGATTGCAGCCCGGCTTGTCACTGACCCACCCTGTAGCAGTTTTTCAAGCCCGGACCAGTTATGCCGATCCAGAGACTCACACACATAGGGCAGGCTGCTACTTGCTTCCCTCTCCCCCAGCTGATCATTGAGGCATCCAGAGGGATGGCGGTTTCTAGCCCTGGCCCACCACCCTAGCAGAGCCTCACAAGAAGCTCACAGGAACCCCACACCATGAGGAGCTGCCTTTTCCACATCTAGACTCCTCCTCAGAGCTCCACCCAGCAGAAGAGCTGATTGCATCTCGGTTCGCGTGGCACGCATGCGCGCGTGGTTTCCCAATAAATGCTCGAGTTTTGAGGTGACTAGAAGATTATCCCACCTGCACGGCAAAGCCTGGCAAGCTACCCGTATCGTATTTGACATGCCAAATATCAGTAATTATAGACCTCATTCCCATGACTTGATGGGATGGGTTTGAGGCTCTTTATGTTCCTGAGTAGGCAGATGCCCCCTTGGGCTATCTCGCATGTGACGGGACATATTGAGATGTTACTGGTGCCCGCTCCAGTAATCGATGATCTATGGAAGTCAAGTGATCAAGTGACCTTTGTATTGGGTGGATTACATTTTTCTTATAGACTTTATAGTCACATTTTTTGTCATTTTGCCATTCACAATGGAACCTTTATCATGCATCAGGACCAGTCTGTGGTCCTGCCTTGGATACTCATATATCCATATCTGTATCCGTATCTATATCTATATATTATATCTGGAATTTATCTATAACTATAGGTATGTATATCCATATTTATATCTATATCTATATCTTATAATCTATATCTATTCTATATCAATATCTATATATATCTACTCATCACACTCTGAATTCGAGTATATCTACTCATATATACATATATAATTATTTTTCACCCTTCTTTGATTTTATTTATTTAGGAACCTTATTTAAACACTCGGATTTACAAAGCTGTTCACAGTACAGTTGGCTCTCAATATTCACTATTCCAAGACCAGTCCCACTATCAATGTTCTAGCCAATGATTAAAATGAGTAGTAACAGGTTAGAATTCCAGCCAGACTTCATCTATACAGGTAGGTCCCATGTTAGGGTAATAATCATTTTCTGTAAGCAGTAGAAACCCGCAGTCAACATAAACGGTGTTGACTGAAACTATTCATATGGCGAGAGATAATGAGAAACTGTGATGACAGCACAAATCTAGATCTTTTGAAAGGATTGGTGGGAATTTTGTCCACAGATAGCTGTGCTGTGGATTCCTAAGCTGTGTAGCTCAGGGGCTCATTCCTTATTGGGCATTGGGGGACTATGCATGGTGCTGAAGTTTGAAACTGGTCAGTTGACCAGGCAAGGTGGGGCCTCTACCCCACACCGTCTCTCCAGCGCCCCAGAGAACTGGGCCCCTCAGCCACCCTGTTCGGAGCTCGCCAACCAGCACTTCAGGCCTTAGACCGGATCAACCCAGCAGCCATGATAGCAACAATGGGAGCAGGCCCACAGGGAACATATAGGCTTCCCACTTCCCCCAACAGCTGCCCAACACAGAGAAGCTACACATCCTCTCACCCAGCCCCAGCTTCCACCTGGGTCCCTCATGGTCAGTTTTGGCCGTTACATCCTCCAGGACAGAGACACCCCCTTGTGAGCAATTTATTTTTAGAGTCCTAGATAGATTAGTTGGGAGTAAGTATAACAGGTCATAGGATCAAAAGTTTAAAAAACAAATAAACAGCAAAAAAAAAAACAATGGGAGGGAGGAGCGTAAAAAAGTGTCAATGGGGCACTTGTAGCCCTGCAGGGGAACAGCAAGGAGCCCAGGTAGGAAAGCCCCAGCACCCACTTAGCCATGACTCTGAGAGTAAGGCGCCAGGTTTAGAGGGCAGAGAGCCAGCCTGCCATAGAGTCCCGGCCCGCTATCCCCTCTGAAAGCAGCAGAGTAGCTGGGAGCACTGCTGTGTATCAGGTCTGAGGGTCTCATCCTGCCCTGTCCCAGTGGATGGGAGCCCTGCTGTATAATTGGGTCCCAGGGTGTCGACCCTACCTAAACTGAGGGATGGATCCCTGCTGGGTAAGGGAATCCTGTGGTCTTCACCCCGCCCAGTCCCAGTGGATGGGAGCACTGCTGTGTACAGGGGTCCCGGGTCTGTCCCCTGCCTCTCCAACTGGATGAAGTAACTGCTCTGTACGGAGTCCAAGGGTGGTATGGGGTCCCAGGGTCTCGTCCTAGCCTCAGTCTGAGTGGAGGGGCACCGCTGTGTGTGTTTGGGGGTGTTCCATAGTTTTGATCCCACTCACTATGAGCGGATGGGAGCACAGCTGTGTGGCCAGGGGGTCCCAGGGTCCGTCCCCGCCCAGTCAGAGAGGTGATGGGCTTTAGTGGTGGGGGGGGTCCTAGGAACCTTATCCCTCGCCCAGCTACGGTCCTGAGCTAGCTTTGCTGTATCCCGACCTGCTACTTCCGGCTCTCCCTCCCAAGGCTTCTCCCTCTTCACGTTCTTGGGCACCCTTGGTCTCACGGGCTGCACCCCTTTGATTGCAGGGGAGTGAGGACGTGCGATGGGGAGTTTCCCCCATAGAGTTCATCCAAGCTGGCCCCGCCACTCCCCAAATAAATCCTCCCTCTGCTGATCCCTGCCCAGCTCTGTCCCTCCAGTCTGCTCCTCTTCCCAGGACTCACCTTGAGCACAGAGCATCAGCCACAGAAGCTGGCAGGGAGGCCGAGTATTTGCCTTCCTTCCTGACAAGCCTAGACAACCCGCCCAGGTGCTCCCCAAAGTCCAGGCGCTGTGGGTGTGGAGACGGGGCCCGGAAAGCTCCTGCCCCCACTCCCTCCTGCCTTCCTGCTCCGCACCCCCTACTCTTGAACCCTAGACCCTCCGTCCTCATCCCTACGGTCACTTCACCCGCATTTCTTCAATGATTCAGATTTTTCCTTAGAGAACACTTATAAACTTCCTCAAAGGCCTTGAGAAGCAGTTGGCTTCAACCTAGCTCTTGGATTAAAAACAAACCATAATGAACACTTTTTTTTGGGGGATGGTAAGTGTAAATCTAATATTTAGAAAATTATCCGAAGTCTGCAAGTTAGTAGTTTATAACATAAATATTAGAGAAATTTTCCATCTTAACAGTTTGTTTTTGCTTTTTTTCCATTATTTATTTATTTATTAAAAATATTTTTATTATACCACTGTGAGATATAGAATTACAAAGATATGTACACATTTTAAAATATTGTTTCAGCTCATGTTCTTTAATGCCAATGAGTTCTGCTTTTGCTAATCAAGAACTTTTTGAAAAATGTCTTCCGTAGCAGGGGAGCAAAAAAGTACCGTTCATCTCATCTCTCTTTTTTTGGGCTTTTGGTGTCACGCCGGCAATGCTCAAGGGTTTCTCTTTGGCTCTGTACTCAGGAATTACTTCTTTTGGTGCTCGAGGAACCATATGGAGTGCGGGGATAGAACCCATTGGTCCCATTGTGATGTGAGATAGTCTTAGTAGTGTTCTCTATTCCTGACCCAGAATCTTCCAGGAGATGACAGAGGTGCTCGAGAATTGGGCAGAACAAGTGATATTTAGGAGTCTTCAAAGAATTCATAGTGAAGGAATACAGTGGGCTGTCCAGAGAGGGGTGAGGCAGGTTATTCAAGAGGTCTGTCCAGAACCAAAGGTATTGAAGAGGCTTTGTACACCCCTCATCCTCCAGGGTAGTATTCCAGAAGGTAAGGGTTGGGTTCTTGAGCTCCAGTTAGGTGATGCTTATCTTGTCCTTACAGGCTGACTGGACTATAACTCCATGCTTCTTGCTGAATGTGGCCATGTTTTCTGGACTCTCAGGCTTCATTTTCTCCCTGTTACAACCACAACTTCATTGGGACTTTGACAGAACATCTTAAGGAAGCACCTGCGTTCAGTGGCTCTCTTTCATTTTGAGTCACCACTTTTGCTTTTACAAAGCATCACTGCTAGCAAGATCCAAAATCAGTCTGCAGATAGATTTCAATATCAATCCTCAGGTTTGAAATGTTTTCTCCTTACAGGATGAGAAGCACTAAGAGAACAAATTGTTATCTTAAATTTCTATTTTAAAAATCTCACCCAAATAATATTCCTTTTTTCACTTTATGTCTCATAGTCATAGATTTTTCATTAGACTAACTTTTGAATACTTGTTGTTTTTTGGTTTTTGCATAGATCATCTTATATAAACACTAGATTAATTCTTCTGAATTTACAGAAAGAAAAAACCTCTTCAGTGTTGGAAACACTTTTGAAAAATTAGATAAAGGCTTTGTTATGTCTGAAAGGAGGTTGTTTATTAAAATATTGTATCTGCCTGGTATTATTTTGAGTTGAGGAAAGCTTCTCTGTCTTTTATAATGCACATGCTTTAGAATAAAATATTATATAACAGTAAATATGGTATTTATTATATTAGTGTAAGTATTCACTACACATGACCTTCAAGTGCGAGTGAAACTGTGGACTTTTAAGGGGAGTTGTTGGAGTGCCTCTTGTTAATATTTCTTTTGAATAGGCAGTACAGACTTTACCCAGAGAAGTTACATTTCCTTCCAAACTTACTCGCCTCTTTCCCAAAAAAAAGAAGCTTCGCAATCATTTCTGTGGGGTTTTGGCATCTGGTTTTTCATTTAAATAATTCTGGCTGCCAGACAACCAGATGATGAATTTTAGACTGTCGAGACAGGTTAGTTTTACCCTATTGATGATGAGTTTCCAGAGTTCCTCAGAGCTTCACCCAAGAGAAAACCTGATCTTTCCCCTTTAAGTTTCATCAGTAAATGCCTCGAGATGAGAGCCTTCTAACAGAGAGTATAGCACCTACAACGCAGTGCCTGGCAAGCTACCTACGTTTTAAATCTAATGCCAAAAAACTAGTAATAATTATGGACCTTAATTCCAAGACCTGAAGAATGGTTTGAGGCTCTTCCTGTCCCTGGAGCAAGCAGATGTCCCTAGGTTACACTCTTGCTTGGGACAGGACATATGGAGACGTTACTGGTGCCCGCTCGAGCAAATCGATGAACATCGGGAAGACAAGTGATACAGTGATAGACCCATTTATTTCTGCTTTGTTCTCTGCCAGTGGAAGGTCTCACTGAAGATTCCTGTGAGGTCAATACCGTGGAGAGTTCTGCCTATTTTTCTTCAATTTATTTTATAGATATAGATATTTTTATTTGTTTGTTTTGCTTTAGGTCATGCCCAGTGGTGCTTCAGTGGTTACCCTACCTCTTCACTCAGGAATTACTCCTGGGAATACTTGAAATGGACAATAAAGGATGCCAAGGCTGGAACCCAAATCGGCAATAAAGGCAAATGCCCGCCACACTGTCCGCCTTCCAGATCTGGTTTTAATCTAATTTAAATGATCTCGACCAGTGGACACTTCCCTGTCCTGTCCCACGCAGTCTACTCAGCTCTGTGAATGACGTCCCGCGCCGCGACCCTGCGCTACTCTCTCTGTCTACATGCTTTTCCCCCTTGTGTGGCCCCAGCTCCCTCTACTCTGCACTTTACCCCTTCCTGGGCGTCGAAGCCCAGCTTATACCTGAGTTGCCTAAAGTCCGGAGCCCAGCCTGAATTCTGCCCTTCTGACCTTTGGTACCCCCTGTATCCAGCCCTGAGCTGGCTCTCGCAGGTCTTCCTGACCTGGAGGTCCTGCTGAGAGTCGTGGTCCAGACAGTCCTGGACCTGGGAGAGACGGAGGGGAGCAGCTTCTCCCCCCAGGCTAGAGATGCAACAGAGCCAGCCTGTGGCTGCGCCCTCCGCTGTCTCTCTTGCACTAGGGCCCTGTCTCACCAGTATTTTCCCAACTGTACCCAGCCAGCCCCTTCTACGACCTGATTGACTCCTGAACTAAAGTGTGGAGGAATCAGTGAAACCTGGGCCTCTACACGCAACCTGCCCTAACAATTTCACCAACACAAAATTTATTTGGCGATTCATTGTAAAAATTGTTTGCATTTTATTTTCCCATTACACCTTATAGAAACACTGATTTGTTGTTCCATGGTGGGAACCCTGAGCACCGCCTCAGCCCGGGACCTCAACACTACAGTTGAAACCTCACCCCACTGAAACCAGTTGACCCAAGGGCCCCTGTTCAGATGCACACAAACTGGCCACCCGCATCCTGTGCAGACTCTGGAGAACTTGCTCACTACCCCAATGCTCCTGAGCCGGGGGCTGTCTGTCTTGCATTCTGACGCGATCATTCGGGCAGACAATTGCGGAAAGGAAATCCTTCTTCCCCCCCTGCCTCACCCCTTTTAATGCATTCTTCTCCCAGCCTGAAATTATTCACCGAAAGTTCAGCTTCATTCTCTCTTTAGTGCCAGTTGTTCAGAGCGCTGGGACCTGCATGTAAACTGCGCTCCTCGCAGCCTCCGGTGCTTGCGCAACCCCTCCGCCACCACCAAAATAAAAAAAGGTTCAAAGTTCGTGAGAGAAAAACTCTTTGAATTTCCTTGGGCTTCTGCCCTTCTTATGAATAGCCTAATACCTCATGAAAATTAGCTGAGGCTATGGAGGCTTTAAAGCTAAGCTGGGGGCTCGTTCCAATTGGCACTTTAACCGGTGGGGGCGGCCGGGCCCGCTCACTGGGCCTCTGCGGTGTGTCGGGGACTGGCTGGTAAGTACGGGCTTGGGGCCTCTGCTGCTCACCGCAGGTCCCGTGCCCACCTGCACCCCCGAAAGCTCAAGATGGGAAGTACCCACCTGTCCCCTGCTTTCTTTCTAAAGAAATTAGATAATCGGAATGCTGGGCAGGGAAACCGGCCAACTAGAGAGCGCAGCTCCTCACCAGGTTCCAGGGCGCCGCAAGGAGATCACGTCCCCGCCGGCTGCCTCGGTGCACGCACCGGCCGTGCCCCCAGCGCTTCGCCGGTCTTGCGCTCTGGCTCCTTCCTGTCTCTCTGCTTCTACCTCTGGATGTCCCTGGCAGCGTCGGACCAGGAGTTTGAGCCGGGAAGCGGCAAGCGGCAGAATCTAAGGTGGGCGGGGTCAGGAAGTGGGGTCCGGCGCCCTTGAGCCTCGCTCAGCCCCCTGAGGCCGGGCGCTGCGCTGGTTGGTGTGAGACAGTAAAACACAAGCCTGCTCCCGCAGGTCCTGCCCTGAAATCAGATGATTTGAAAGCCGGGAAGGAGAAGAATCTGGCCGAAAAGGAGTTTCCCAAGGGGCCTCCCCCCAGAGACGCTGAGGACTGTGGTCACCTGGCGGGGTGCATGTTTTAGCAAACTATCTTGAGCACTTAGGAGCCTAACGCCGTGTTGCTCCAGGACATCTCCTTTAAAGCTAAGGGGAGCAAGCAATGCGGGTTTATCCTGAAGCTTCGCGCGAGGTATAAACGCTGCGTCGGGTCCAGGCGCGGCCCTTCCAGCTCTGGCCTGGCACCTCACGCTGCCTCTCCGTGCCGCGCCCCTAAACTTGGTCCCACTTCGGTCCGAGGGTCCACCTAAGGACCGGATCTTCCCCCATCCGGCCGGAAAAAAGAGAGGAAAAACCTGAACTTCTGAGAGAAGTGAGGAGTGGCAAGTCTCTGACTAACCCGTGGCTTTCCGGAGCGCGGAGCTCCGAGGCCCAAGTGGTCGCGGAGCGGTGGGGGCGGGCGGGAAGGGGGCGCCTCTGCAGACCCCCCCTGAGCTCGTCTGTCCTCTCTGCGAGTGCTCACGCGCCTCGTCACCGTCCTGCCATCAATCACATTTTACCAGGCGCTTGTCAACTGAGCACCCCTAAAGCCTCCGCCTCTAAGGGCGCAAACAACCCCGCCCCTCACCGTCCCCTGCTTCCAAGCCCCGTTAAAATGGTTTTTCCCCCGCCCCCCAGCCTCGCCTGCCTGCCCGCCTCCCTGCCTGCCTGCCTTCCCGCCCTTTCTGGCCCCTTATTCCTGGACCCGGTGCTTCTCTCCAGCTCAGCGGTGAAGGGATCTTCCACCCTTCCTCACTCCCCGGGGCTGATGCGGGTTTGGGGGCGGGGAGGCTGGGCCAATTCTCTCCCCGGACTTCTTCCTGATCCAGTGAGAGTATCCAGGCTGGTTTCGGGTAGGCGCGCCTTCAGCTTTTCCCAGCTCCCTCTCCCAGGTCCCCCTCCCAGCTCCCACCTTATGCCCCGGGCCCCCCAGGTGCATCTCCCAGTGGCCACTGCTCCACCCCCAAGGAGGCATCCGGCCTCTCCTACCGACGCTCCCCGCTTCAGTTCCCAGAATAATGTATTTTAAAATTATTACTCAGCGCCTTTGGTCTCCTGAGCCCCAAAGCTCCTCTCTCCTGTCCAGCTAAGGAGGGAGCCTGCACCCTCCTTGATTATCACTCCGCAGGACACCGGCTCTTGGGCCCTCACTTCCGAGCTCTGGGTCCCTGGACTCACTGCTAGCGGGCAGGCGCTTCTCTTGTTGAGGTACACAGCCTGGAACCGCTGGTCCAAAGACCCCGAAACCGCTGGTCCAAAGACGCCAGGAGCAGGGGCAGTTTCCGAAGCCCTGCCTCTTGAGGGGGCCTGAGGATCCTCGACTCTCCCCCATGGACCCTCACCAATATCCAATGCCAGGATGAGGGCGTCATGGGTGGGGAGCAATGGGGAAGCCGTGAAAACCTTTTCCTATGGAGGTGGAAGGTCTTGAGGCCACTCTGAGCCTGAGTGATACTATAAAAATTTCCCATTTTATTAGATTGAATATTATATATTATATCAGTTTTATTTTATTATAAAATAAAATTTTATTATGTCTTAAATGTTATATTTATATATTTTAATAATATAAAGTGTATATATTATTGTGGCAAATTTTACTTGTATTATATCATTAAATTAAAATTTTATTATATATTTTAAATTTTACTATAGATTTTATTATATTATATTGTAAAATTAATTATTGTATATAAAATTAGATTTTATATGATTTTATAATATATAAAATATGGAGACAGGTTGTTCCTCACCTCAGGGCTCTATCCCATGGGTCCTGGTTGGTTGATGGTCTGACATAGTAAAAGACAATCCCTCATAAAACCCAGAGCCAAGGCAGAGCCTGCAAGTTACCTGTGGTATTTGTTTTTTAGTCTTTGTTTTTGTTTTTGCTTTTGGGTCACACCTCGACAATGCTCTGTTACTCCTGGCTCTTCGTTCAGGAATTCCTCCTGTAAAGCCTAGGGACCGTAAAGGATCCTGTATTGAATACAGGTCAAGCCGTGGCAAACGTACTTCATTCGCGCTATCGCTTCCTAGGAGACAGGTGCCAAAAGCCAGTGCACATGGTCAATCTAATGAATGAGAGACACAGAGAATCTACTTATGAAATCGATGATTATCGGGAAGACAAGTGACAATATATATTTATATACATATATAATATCACTTGTATCAATTTGTCTCCCGCTGTTCATCGATTTGTTCTCGAAGGGCACTCAGTAATATCTCTTATATCATTCTGTTGTAAGCAAGTGTACCTCTAGGGCATCTATTTGCCTTGAGGAAAAGGAAGAGGCTCAAATCATTCCTTCAGGTCATGGGAATGAGGTCCATAATTTTTACTGTTTTGGTATATCAAATAAATGATGGGTAGCTTTGCCAGGCCTCTGCATATGGGTGTGTAGCTCCCTGTGTAAATGCTCATCTTCTTGGGCATTTACTGATGAAACTCAAAGGGAAAGATCAGGTTTTCTTGGTGGGAGCTCTGAGAAGCTTTGGAGTCTCGATGTTGAAAATGACACTTGATTCCAATAATTTGCATATAATTATATTGTATTATATTATGTTAAAATTATATTGGGTAAAATTAAATGTCAAATGTAATTATTTTAGTCTGACATTCAGATATCATCATAGTTTTTGTGTAAGATCTAAATAGTGCTTTTATGATTAATCGAATTTTAAGGAAATTTACAGATGTCTCCATAAATATAGGGGCATTTTACATGGAGATTTGATAGACACTTATATAGGAGCCTGGCAAGCTGGGCCAAAAGTATTTCAGGCTAAAACTAGTAATAATTATAGACCCTATTCCCATGTGACCTGAAGGAATGGTTTGAGGCTTCATGTCTTGAGCAAACAGAAATTCTTGGGCTACAATTACAGAAGATGATGGTGGACAAATGGAGACATTACTTGAGCAAACAATGAGCATCGGAAGACAAGTGATAATAGAAACATCATATATTTAATTATATTTGTAAATCTTATTATACTGATATATATTGGCAAAGCTCTTCATGGTCACTAAGTCATACAGTGTCTCCCACATCCATCCTCTCCAGCAGCACATTTCCCACCTCCAGTGTCCTGCTTCACCCCCCATGGCAGATACACTTCTCTCTTCGCATTAATTGTGCTTTGCAGTAACTGATTTCATGTTTAAGTCTAATACTGTAGGATTTTCATTCTAATTGGTACTTGGGAGAAGAGAGGTGAGTACTCCACGTTGCTGCCAGTCTTCTTGAGCTTGAGCAAATTGGTACCTTTCTACCATGAATCCATATTAGTTGGAGACTTCCATAATGGGTAAAGTTTTCTGGCTTTTCTCCCTGGGTTTTATTTATCAGGTTTTTTTTTTTGTTTTTTTGCTTTTGGGTCACACCCAGCACTCAGGGGCTTTCCTGGCTCTGCACTCCAGGGAATTACTTCCGCGGGCGGTGCTCCGGGGATCGCATGGCCAGGATAGAACCCAGGTGGGCCAGCCGCAAAGCAAATGCCCTACCTGCTGCAGCATATCGCTCCGGCCCCTATTTTTATCAGTTCTTACTATGAACTTATAGAAGTCATTTTCATTTCTTCCTTCTTCTAATTCTGGAAGCCAACTCAGACATCCATTATCCTGCATGAACCATCTTTTCTTCCCAGCCCCAGGACTAGTCCTATAGAGTATAGATGGCTGAGCGCATAATTACTAGGCCTTGTTAAATACAATGCTACAGCCTCTAACCTGAATGTCTCCTTTATTTCCTTCAGTTTTAGGCTCTGTACCAGCAGTGTTCAAGTTTGATATTAACTACTCAGACATCAGACTGCCATACACCAATCCATTTCCTAACAGAGTCTGACCTCTTCAGCCTACAGTGTTTTGGCATCTAGATCTTTCTTCCCATAGCAGTCCCAAGGATCCTTGAGCTGGTCATGGTGATGTGGGTATTTCCTGTCGGAGCCATAATCAATTAGATTGGTAGGAACTTTCAAACAGAGGTCTTTTTTTATCCCAGAAAAAGGAGGGGCAAGAGTTTCTCACCTGGTGAGGTAATGCTGAGAAAGGACAGTCCTTGCTTTGGTCCTTTTCTAGCCCTTCAGAGATTCTCTTTGGCCACACAGATGCTGCAAGGTGGTCTTCTGGGTTTCTGTGGGTTCTCTTTTTTATATTGTTTTTCTTACTTTTTTGAAAAAGCATTTTATTATACCACCTCTCGTTAGATATACCGTTACACTGTTCTATGTTTGAATTTTGGTCTCTACAGTGTTCCAACACCCATTCCTCCACCCCCCGCCCATCTCCCATCACTAATGTCCCCCTCCCTCCCCTCCCCAGCCTGCCTCCATGGCAGGTTCTTTATCTCCCTCTCCCCTTCCCTTTATTGCTTCATTTTCTTACATTGTAGATTGTGTATATTCTCAGGAATACGACTGATTGGTCTCCACTAGTTTGATTTGCAGGTCTGGAATTCACAAAAAATGGCGTGGCATGCAGAGCAGTCCCAACTGGGCCGCTTCCCGAGGCCCTATAGAGATGGGCTCACCCCCAAATCCATCTTGCCTTTAGAGCCTCTTAAGGTTGATCTAGGGGACAGCCGGATGGCAGCTCTCCCATGCGCCTGAGTCTGCAGATATTAAATGCAAGAGGCCTTGAGGTGCTCGGGGGCAGGGCCATCAGGGCCCTGGGAATAGCTGGGAGGGAATGGGACTTTAGCTCCATCTCCAGAATGCCCAGTGACTTCTGCCTAAGAGCCATCTATGTGGATTCTCGAATCCTCAGCTGCTCGAACTGGTCTTGAGAGATCAGCGCGCCTCTTCTCTTGTGGCGTGGTTCTGATGAGCTGTAAATCTGAACATGTATAATGAGTGTTGCCAGTGGTGAGCGAGACACATCCAAGTTAAAGCTCTGGGCCCTGTGTTTTGATGGGCCCAGTCCCATAACCCATCTTGCCTCCTGGGAGCTCCATGGTCAGCTGAGCTAGGTGTGGGACAGCCAGACAGCAGCCCTCCCCGCATCTGTGTCTCTCATCTTTCTCTCATCTCTATTTCTGTCTCTGTATTTCTCTTCTCCAACACTTTGTGATCATGGCCTCTTTAGTAGTTTATGATAATTATCTATGTATATTCAGTAGTAGTCCTAGTGACATTATAGTTCCTTATTCTCATCAACCTCCCCAGTTTGCTATAAACTACAAATGATCATTATGGGTAAGTGATAAAGATCCGTGGAAGATCTGTTGCCTATTTTGTTATCTAAGTTTGTGCGGCTAGTCCACTCCAGCTAGGTCTGGTCTGCCCATTTTCTGCCTATCTGGTTGCAGAGTTTGTTCATAGTCACTTACCCACTCAGAATGGAGAGTGAGGAACCCAAATCCTCAAAGCTCCACCACAGCGCGCCTTCCCAGCCACATGACCAAGGTTTACTCAGAGCTACGCTATCTCTGCTGGGACTAACCGACCTCTCAGAGACTCCATGGGCTGCTCCATGTAAAGCTATAGACAGTTAACCAAAGCGCCTGAATATTCATCCTTGTCCAGTTCATCTCATTGTTACTGTTTCTGGTGGCATTCAACACAACACGGGTAGGCTTGCCAGCGCTCATGCTGTTACTCTGGGGTTCCAGTCCCAGGGGCCCCAGTCTTTTTCCTGTGGTGGCTGGGGGACCATCCACTTATCCAGGGCTCAGGCAGAGCCCTGGTAGACAAGCCTATCTCCTGTCTGCTACCTTCTGATGTCCATGCCCTGTCTGCCACTCGCCGACGCAGCCACCGCAATATATTCCTCCAGCGGCAGGTGGCCCTCTGTATTACGTCCTCTTTTCCAACATCAATTCACTTGGGATTTTCCTCCACAGATGATCACTGCCTCATCATTGAATTTCACTTATCAATGTTAACCGTGAGCTACAAAGTCGGTGGTATATGAGGACCTGGAGCACTGTTGGATGGAAAATTTTACAGACAGTCCTGAGACAGAGCTGAGGGAAAACGTGAAGGGATGACAGGTGTGAGATAGAAAGGAACTCCTTCTAACCTGTGTACCAATTGTTAGATAAACAGAATGTTGATAAGTGGTAAGTTGTGGTTGTTGCTCTTTCAAATTCTTTTTATTTTTTAAATTGAATAAACATGAGCTACATAGTTACAGAAGCTGTTCATGCAGAATTGGGTTTCAGTCACATTGCCCAAATACCAGTGGCACATTTCCAAATATTCAATGTCCTCGGATTTCTTCCCCACTAGCTT
>JAJIBD010038749.1:0-25527 GCA_021461705.1 Cryptotis parvus
AATTATTAGATAAATCCGAAGTGCTGGGCGCAGGCGGAAACGGCCAATCAGTGAGCGCAGCTCCTCATCAGGTCAGGCGCTGCAAAGTGGACATTCGTCCCGTCGGCCGCCTGGTGTGCACGCACCGGCCGCTCCCAGCGGCGCTCGCTGGCCCCGCGCCTCCTGGCTCCTTCCTGCCCCCCTGTTTGCCTCTGACGCCCCGGCAGCGTCGGACTGTGAGCCTGGGGGCCGAAGGGCGCGGCAGAGACCTGGGCGGGGGCGGGCCAGAATGGGGTCCGGCGCCCGAGCCCCGCTCAGCCCCGACGGGCCGGGAAGTGTACCGGCAGCCGCTGGTTGGTGTGAGATTGCAAAACCCAGCATAAGCCTGTTCTCGCAGGTCCTGCCCTGAAACTAGATGAGTTTGAGCCGGGAAGGAGAAGAATCAGGTCGAAAGGAGCCTCCCAAGGCCCCCCAGAGAGAGCTGGAGTGACCGTGGTCACCCGGCGGGGTGCAAGGTTTTAGCAACCCGTCTTGAGCACTTAGAGCCCCAACGCCGGTTGCTCCAGGACATCTCCTTGCTAAGGGGAGCTACAATGCGGGCGTTTATCCTGAAGTCAGTGCGGCGAGGCATAAACGCCGCGTCGGGTCCAGGCGCGGCCCTTCCAGCCTGGCTCCGGCATCCTCAGTGCCGCCGTCGCGCCGCGCCCTAAACTTGGTCTAATTTTCTGCGTCCTGAGGGTCCACTCTAAGGACCGGATCTTCCTGCCATCCGGCCGAAAAGCGCGAAGAGAGAGGAAAACCCAACCCAGAGAAGTGAGGGAGGGACAAGTCTCCCATCAACTCCCGTGGCTTTGAGCGCGGAGCCCTGAGCTCCAAGTGGTCGCGGAGCGTGGGCGTGGGGCGGTGGGGCGCCTCTGCAGACCTTCGCCTGAGCCTCGCCTGTCCCCTTCTCTGCGAGTGCTCACGCGCCCGTCACCGTCCTGCTGCCAATCACATTTTACCAGGCGCTTGTTCAACTTGCACCCCTAAAGCCCGCCTGAAGGGCGCAAACAACTCGCCCTCACCGTCCCTGCTTCAAGCCCTGTTTAAAGGGTTTTGCCTGGCTTGCCTGCCTGCCCCGTCGCTCCGCCTGCTCGGTTTGCCTGCCTCTCGCCCTCTGCCCCTTTATCTCCCTGGACCCGGTGCTCTCTCTCCAGCTCAGTTGGTGAAGGATCCACCCTTCCTCACCCTGGGCTGATGCGGCTGGGGGCGGGGAGCGCTGGCCCACCTCTCCCGGACTTCTCTCCCTTTGATCCAGAGTGGAGGAGATCCAGGCTGGGCTTCTACAGAAGTGCCCCCTGGGATCTTCAGCTTTCCTCAGCTCCTTCTCCAGGTCCTTCCCCAGCTCCCACCTTTATGCTCCCGGCTCCCAGGTGCATTCTCCCAGTGGTCGCCCACTTAAGGAGTGCACCTCGGCCTCTCCCCAACACTGTTCACTGCTTCAGTTCCCAGAATAATGTATTTAAAACATACCAGCGCCCTTTGGTCTCCTGAGCCCCTGCCCTCTCTCCTGTCCAGCCAAGGAGGGTTTTTCCACCCTCCTGACGGTCACTCAGCAGGACACCGCCTGGGGCCCCTAACTTCCGGCGCCTTGGGCCCCTGACTCACTCAGCGGGCAGGCGGCTTCTCCTCCCTTTGCTTGAGGACACAGCTCGGAACCGCTGGTCCAAAGACCCCGAACCGCTGGTCCAAAGACGCTAGAGCAGGGGCAGCCCGAAGCCCTGCCCTTGAGGGGCCTGAGGATCCTCGCGGACTCCCCATGGGGCCCCGATGACCAACATCCAAATGAGAGGCGCTGGCGGGTGGGGTGCAATGGGGGAGCGTGAAACCTTTTCTCTCGTGGGAGGTGGAAGGTCTTGAGGCCACCAGCCTGAGTGATATTATAAAATTTCTCCCATTTTATTCTATTATATATTATATCAGTTTTATTTTTATTATAAAATAAAATTTTATTATGTCTTAAATAAGATAGATTTTATATATTTTAATAATATAAATGTATATTATTGTATAAATTTTACTTTTTATTATATCATTAAATTAAAATTTTATTATATATTTTAAATTTTACTACATTTTATTATATATTATATTGTAAAATTAATTATTGTATTATTTATAAAATTAGATTTATATGATTTTATAATATATAAAATATGGAGACAGAAGGCTGTCTTCACCCAGGGCTCTGTCCTACGGGTCCCGGGTTGGTTGGATGGTCTCACATATAGAAAGACTGGGTCCCTGGATAAACCCTGCAGAGCCAAGGCAGTATCTGGCAAGCTACCTGTGGTGTAGTTTTTTTTGTTTTTGTTTTTGTTTCTGCTTTGGGTCACACTTGACAATGCTCAGTTACTCCTGGCTCTTCGCCCACCTCCTGGTAGTGCTCAGGGACCATATGGGATTCTGGGTATTGAATACAGGTCGGCTGCAGCAAGGCAAACGCCCTACTCTGTTGTGCAGTTATCATCTGCCTCACCCATGGTATAGGCTTCATATAAGCCAAAAATGGAACAATAATGGACCTTATTTTAATGAATGGAGATATTATGGCACCCACTTCGAGGAAATCGATGATTAATGTGGAAGACAAGTGACAATATATATATTTATATACATATATAATAGATCACTTGTATCACTTGTCTTCCCGTTGTTCATCGATTTGCTCGAAAGGGCACCAGTAACATATTCAATACGTCCTGTTGAAGCAGTGTACCCCAGGGGCATCTGCTTGCTCTAGGAAAAAAGAAGAGGCTCAAATCACTTCTCTCCCTCACATGGGAATGAGGTCCATAATTTTTACTGTTTTTTGGCATATCAGCTAAAACATGGGTAGCTTGCCAGGCCCTGCCATTAGGTGGAGCTACCCTCAAGCCTCCTCATCTCGCATTTACTAAAGAAACTCAAAGGGAAAGATCAGGTTTTCTGGGTGGAGCTCTGAGAAGCTTCTTGGAGTCTGGATGTTGAAAATGACAGACCCATAATTTATATAATTATATTGTATTATATTATAAAATTAATTATATTATAAAATTAAATAAATGTAATTATTTTTGTCTATCTAGATATCATCATATAGTTTTTGTATAGGGATCTAAATAGTGCTTTATGACACCGACTTTAAGGAAATTTATAGATGTCTCCTTAAATATAGTTGTCTTCTTGGAGCGATACCTTCTCTTTACTGAGACTTTTGCCATCAGAGCCTGGCATGTTACCTGTGTTGTATTCTTCATACAAAAACTAGTAACAATTATAGACCTCATTCCATGACCTCAAGGAATGGTTTGAGGCTCTTCATGTTCCTGGAGCAAATAGAGGTCCTTGGCTACACCAGCATATGAGAGGGACAAATGGAGATATTACTTGAGTAAAACAATGAGCAACGGGAAGATAAGTGATAATACAAAACATCATACTTAATTATAATTGAAAATTTTATTATAATTGGGAGATACAGTTACAAAGCTCTTCATGGTCGGGTTTCAGTCATACAGTGCTCCCACATCCATCCCTCCAGCAGTGCACATTTCCCACCTCCAGTGTCCCGTTTCCCACCCCCATGGCAGATACACCTCTCTCTCTCACACTGTGCTTTGCAGTAACTGAGTTTCTTTATGCTAAGTCTAATACTGTAGGATTTTCATTCTAATTGGCATTGGGAGAAGAGTAGTAGGAGACTACCGCCAGGTTGCCACAGTCTCTCAGAGCTTCAGAGCAAATTGGTACCTTTCTCACCAAGAATCCATATTAGCTGACACTTCCATAATGGGTAAAAGTTTTCTGGCTTTTCTCCTGGGTTTTATATTTTATCAGGTCTTTTTTTTGTTTTTTGCTTTTTGGGTCACACCCAGCACTCTAGGGTTTCTCCTGGCTCTGCACTCAGGAATTTATGGATGTCTAGACCAAATATGGATGCCAGATAGAAACCAGGCAGACTGGAACAGCCGCATGCAAAGCAAATGCCCTACCTGCTAGAATATTGCCCGGCCCTATTTTATCAGTTCTAACTATGAACTTACAAAGTCATTTACTCTCTTCCTTCTTTCTACCCTTGAAGTGAACTAATATCCAATATCCCGTGCATTTTGAACCATCTTTTCTTCCCAGCCCTATGACTTTATCCTTAGAGTAGATAAGGGTGCGTGTAATATTACTCAGGGCCTAGTAAAATAAAATGCTACAGCCCCTAACTGAAATGTCTCCTTTTATTTTACTTTAGGCTCTGTACCAGCAAGCCCAAGCTTGATATTAACATCAGAGAAGAGACTGCCATACACCATCCATTTCCTAACAGGAGTCTAACCTCATTTCTGGACAGTGTTTTGCATCTAGATTTACTTTCCATAGCAGTCCCATAGGATCCTTGGAGCTGGTCATGGGTGACTTATTGTGGGTATTTCCTGTCGGACACAGGGACCAATTGGGGATTGTAGAACTTTCTTTGTATGGCAGAGGTCTTTTATCCTTGTAAAAAAGGAGGGCAGAGCCTTTACCTGGTGAGGGTAATGTTGAGAAAGGACAGTCCTTGCTTTGAACCTTTCTAGCCCTTCAGAGATTCTCTTTGGGCCACATATGCTGCAAGGGCTCCTGTTTCTGTGGGTTCTTTTTTTATATTTGTTTTTCTTACTTTTTGAAAAAATATTTTATTATACCACCAATAGATATACAATTAAAGATGTTCATGTTTGAATTTTGGTTCTACAGTGTTCCAACACCCTCCACCCCCCACCCATCTCCCATCACCAATGTCCCCACCTCCCTCCTCTCTCCCAGCCTGCCTCCATGGCAGGTCCTTTATCTCCTCTCCCCTCTCCTTATTGCTTCATTTTCTACACATTGTAGATTGTAACATATTCTAGAACACGATTGTTCCACTAGTTTGATTTGCCAGGTCTGGACCACGTAAAAATGGCGGCTATTATGGTGAGCAAAGTCTCAACCGGCTGCTTCTGAGGCCCTATAGAGGTGATGGGCCCACTCCCAAAACCCATCTTGCCTCCTAGGAGCCTCATAGTAAGCTGATCTAGGGACAGCCGATGGCAGCCTTCCCCACGCCTGAGTCTCTACATCATGGGCAAGAGCCCTGAGGTAGGCAGGGCCACTAGGCCTCTAGGACAGGTCAGAGAGAGTGAATGGGGACTCTAGCTCCATCTCCAGAATGCCTAGTGACTTCTCTTCCAAGAGCCATCAGTGGATTCAACTCAGCTACCGAACTGGTCTTGAGATCAGCGCCTTCTTGCTGGGTTTTGAAGGAGCTGTGGGGTTCGAACATGATAATGGCGGCTATTATGGTGAGCGAGTCTCATCCGCTACTCTAAGGCCCTACAGAAGTGATGGGCCCAGTCCCATAACCCATCTTGCCTCCTGGGAGCCCTCATGGTCAGCTGAGCTAGGGGACAGCCAGACAGCAGCTCTCCCCGTGATCTGTGTCCCTATCTTTCTCTCTATCTCTATTTCTGTCTCTATACTTCTCCAACACCCTCTGACTTAGCCTTATAGTTTATGATGTAATTATCTATGTATATTCAGTAGTGAGTTCTAGTGTGACATTATAGTTCCTCATTCCCCATCAACCTCCCCAGTTTGTTACAACTACAATGATCATTATGGTGTACAGATGTGAAAGATCCTGGGAAGGACCTATTAGCCTACTTGTTCTCTAGCTTCAAAGTGGCTGCATTGTCACAGCTGTGGGTCTGGTCTACCCATTTTCTGGCTCATCTGGTTGTAGAGGCTGTGAGCCCATAGTTACTTCCACCAGAATGGAGAGAGAGGAACCCAAATCCCTGCTCCACTTGCCATCGTACTTCCCCACATGACTGTTTACCCTAGTTGGCTACGTTGGTCTCTAGCCGACCAATCGAGCCCCTCAGAGACTCCTGGGCTGCTCCATTACGGGGCTGAGCAGCGCAACGTGCGCCTGGTCTGTCCCTTGTCCAGTTCCATCTCTATTGTTACCGTTTTTGGCATATTGAATACAACACGGGTAGCTTGTCAGGCTCTGGGATGGCTCTGGGTTCATCCCCAATAGGCCCAGTCTTTCCTATGTCAGATCCACCATCCAGGGCCCCGCAGAGCCCTGGGGGTGTAGACAAGCCTATCTCCTGTCTGCCACCTTCTGATGCCTTCCTCTCCTGTCTGCCACCTGCCGACGCAGCCATACCTGCAATATTCTCCAGCGGCAGGTGGCTCCCTGTGGCGTCCCTCTTTTTCCAACATCAATTACTGGGATTTTCCTCCACAGATGATCACTGCCTCAACACACCTCACGATCACTAACCGCAGAGCTACAAATGGTATGAGGACCAAGTACTGTGGATGGAAAAATTTTCCAGACAGTCCCAGTGTGACAGAGCTGAGGGAAAACGTGAAGGGGATGGCTGTGGAGATGAGAAAGGAACCTTCCAACCTGTACCCCACAGGATAACAGAACAGTGATAAGTGGTAAGTTGTGGTTGTTGTTTCTTCTCCCAATTCCTTATATTTTTTAAATTGAATAAACATGAGCTACATAGTTACAAAGTTGTTTATGACTGGGTTTCAGTCACAGATTGTTCCAACACCATAATATTTCCCAACACTAATGTCCCTGATTTCTTCCCCCACCAGCTTACTTTATGGCAGATACTTTGACTCTCTCTTCTGTCTCTGCCCTCTCCTATCTCTTTGCTTTTAGTACTGTGTTTTGTATTACTGTTACTAAAAGGTTATCATGTGAGATCAGTTTCCTTCCTTTCAGCACTCAGTTCTGGTCCAGAATGATCAATTCCAACTATTATTAATAATAATAACGCTAACAATAATAACACAATAATAGCAATAGTAAACAATTACTATTGTCATAGTGGTTCCTTCTCTGTCCTAACTCGCACTTCCCCACAATTTGTGGTAGCTTCCCACCATGAACCAGTCCTCCTGGCTCTCTTTATGTCCTCCTGTATTTTTTCGGGCGGTTCTTTTTTCTTTTGTTTCTTTGAATTCACTTTATATCCTCAACAATTCCTCTATAATTCTTATTAGAGAGGTTATATAGCTTGTTAGTACTAGGTTGAGCTATCCAGGCTTGTACCTTCACCTAAGCCTGAGGGTTCTGTGTTGTTTTCCCATCATGACATTTTCAGTTTACAGTCTCATCTTGAGTTCTGTGGGCTAGTAGAGACTAACAGTTAGGATGTCTTGTATGGTCACAGTGAGTTATGGGAGGGAATAAATGTCTGGCCGCATAGCATGCTGGCTACGCTCTCCACGTCTCCAACCTACTGAGCGTAAAGATGGTGCCCTGAGGACCAAGCTGCCCTCTCTGTCCTGGTGCTGCTGGACTACTATCAGTGCCCTGACAGGCCCTGGGCAGGCTAACCAATTGAGTTGAAAAGTTCTAAGTTTCTCTCCCAGGAGAGAAGCTGTAGTATGTTGGAGAGATAGGGTGTCTACATAAAACTTAGATTGTTGGGAGCCGGAGGAAAAGCACAGGGAGGGCATTTGCCTTGCACGTAGCCCACTGGGTCGATTCCAGGTATCCCATATGGTCCCCCCTGACCACCACCAGGAGTAATTCCTGAGTGCAGACCAGAGTAACCCTGAGCATCGCCAGGTAACCCTAAACGGCCAAAAAAAAAAAAAAAACCCTGAGATTGTTTCCACTTGGGTGCTGGATATATATATAGAGTCTGGACAGGAAAGGACGCAAGGGTGGGTAACAAGTTGGGAAAGGAAATAAATTTTGAAACATTTTTGTTAATAACCATGATTTACAAGTTACTGACAGTGGAGTATTTTTTTGCTTTTTTTTTTTTTTTTTTGTCTACACTCATTCTCAGGGGGGTTACCCTGGATCTTCCCTCAGGAATTACCCTGGTGGTGCTCAGGGGACCATAGTGGGATGCTGGGGATCGAACCCAGGTCAGGCCTCATGTAAGGCAACTCAGCTACGCCCGGCCCTGACAGTTGAGTTTTATACATAGAATATTCAAGCCCCCTCTATCAGTGTCTCCCATTCTGCTACCCTTGCCCTTTCCCTTCCACGCCTCCTCCTTCACATCCCCTCCTCCCACACCTGTAACCTTAGTGGGCATGTTACAAAGTTCTATGGCCACAGCTTAGAGCTTATGCTTTAAGTTTTATTAAATATTCTGTTTTTTTTTCCCTTGGCAGAACCTTCTCCTAAAAGGCAGTTTCGTATATCACATGAAAGCCAATGAAAACAGGAGTCATGGAAATTTGACATTAGGCTTTGATGAAAAAGATCGGCTTCTCTCCCGTCCCTTGAAGGCGCAAGACACTGGCAGCGGTTAACCCTGTGGGCACAGAGTTAGAAAAGATACTGGAGCAGAGACAAAAGATTTGATAAGAATTTCTGCTATCTTCTTAATGGAATACTCTGAAATCTTGCCTACATTAGTCAATACCAAAGGTAAGTCGTCGAAGGGATCGTTATCGTGAGATGCGCATTTTGTGTGTATGTACATGTGATGCTCGCTCACCCACAAAAAGGTCTGGAGAACCCAATAATAGCTCATCAGTTGCCTTTTTTCCTTCTACAACTGATGGACATCTCTCTCTCTGCACAGAGACCATATATCATGTTCTTTTGGGGTAAGCTTCATTCTTTTCCAAATATTCTTACTGTGCCTTTTTCACATAATCTTTTTTCAACTCATCTGCTTGTTTTGAAATTCTATACCTTACACTGGCCAGAAAGTAATATTCTGTTGTCTTCCTCACGCACTGTCCACTCCCGTCTCTTAGCAGCAAGATCAGACTGTAACCTTGCTTCCTCCATTAACTCTGAGACTTGTCCAGAGGTCCGCCCATCTCTGTTCCATCCCAGTGATCGCCTAGTAAGGTCTTACTAGAGGGGAAGAGGACTTGCAGTTCTGGATCCTCCGTTGAAGAGGCAGAGGTGCCATCACCTTACACTGCCGCTTGGACAAAGGCTTTAACTTTATTTCTATTTCAGCTCAAGCAACCACTGTGTTATATCAGACAGTTACATCCAAGACCACAACTCCGGGTGGGACAGTTTTTTTCCAAGGTTACAAATCTCAAGTCTGTCTTGATTCATTGTGCTCCCAGTGATCCCAGTGACTCTTCCTGTAACGCTAACATTTAGAGGACAGGTACCATGGGTGGAAACAGGGGCAGTAGAGGAGGGCTGTACTGGGTTAGGATTCACGCTGGTGTGTGAATTCCTGCCCTCTCCTGCTGTCACTTCCTCTTTACCATCATGGAATAAACCTGACAACTGGAGCTCATATCAGTTGTAGAGAAAGCAGTTGGAGACACTCAGCTTTGGGCTTTAATGATTATTTCCTGGTTTAGCACAAATTCCGTATTGTAGTAACCCTGTGTTGGTGGTGTGAACTCTTTAGGCCCTATGTGGATGAGAGAGGTGTATCATACTATACCTGCGGGGTAAGTCAGGGTAAGAGGACTCCATCTGGTGGGTTAAAAGAAGGGCCAGAGTGTAATCCCAGGAAGAGGGCTGGAAGGTCTTGCAGACAGATTTACAAAGCAGTATTCAGGATTCAGGTCTTACAGTTTCCAACAATGTATTTACAGGCTGAAATTCACACTTTATTGCTAGCAGTATATTTATACAGAAGCTGTAGTCAAAGCATTTCATAATGTAATGTTTGTGATACAAAGTGTATTGTTGGGCTGGGAAATTTGAAGCTTGGGCTAGTTTCAAGCCCCAAAGGTTTGAGAACATGATTGCACTCCAGAAGCCTGTCACAGTCTCAGCCACCCTGTGGTTTCCTGAGCACGGTGCCTGGAATATCCCTGAGCACTACCAGGTATGACCCAAATTCCAAATATTTTAAGTAAAGAATAGGGAAAGTGGCAGAGAAATAAACGTGGTTAAAGATGTCCAGTTCAGGGCTGGAGTGATAGTCCAGAACGGAGGGCGCTTTGACTTGCATACTAGCTGGCCCAGCTGGTCGTAGTTCCATCCCTGGCATCCCATATGCTCCCGAGCACCACCATGAGTAATTCCTGAGAGCAGAGCCTGAGAAACCCCTGAGCATTGCCGGGTGACCCAAAAAAGCAAAAAAAATGCCCAGTTCACATGTCAATGTGCACATATAAGGAATGAAACTTAAACACATATGAGCATCATCCTGACTCGACTCTAGCAGGGCATTTAGAGTTGTTGGACAGTGTGACTAGGGTAATCATCAGGCAGAAGTGAGCTGTAGAGACTGACCAGAATAAGGTGGATGCATGTTTTCACCGAACCTGGGGATCCAGAATCTGATGTGAAGTTACTGGCATAATCTGAAGTCATGACTCCACCGAACCTGGGGATCCAGAATCTGGTGTGGTGAAGTTACTGGCATAATCTGCTGCAGCCCCCTGGACATGTCTTGTATAAGAGGGTGACCAGGGGGCCGAGTGATAGCCCAGCGTAGGGCATCTGCCTTGCGCGCAGCCAGCTTCCAACGGCCCGGGTTCCATCCCCCGGCATCCCATATGGTCCTCCCAGCACTGCCAGGAGTAATCCTGAGTGCAGAGCCAGGAGTAACCCCTGAGTGTTGCCAGGTGTAACCCAAAAGGCAAAATTAAAAAAGAGGTGACCAGGGAGGAGGTGGGGCTGAGCTCTCTAGTGTCGTATGCTGACACCTGGGCTGGAACAGGAAGGATGGAAATTCAGGGACTGTCAGTCACAGAATTGGTGGAAAATATGAGGGCTGCGAGCCTCGTTTAGTTAAAGGAAGTGGACCAGATGCTCTCACCATTGAGGCTCTATACTGAGCTTTTGCATGACCATAGACCAGTCATGGCACCTTGACTCCTGAGCTCCTCCGTGTTTAGCAGGACCTGGGGCTGAGGTTGTTATGTAGACAAGGGGAAGGGGGAAGCACAGCTGCAGGACTAGGGTGGGAGAAATGCATGACTCTGGGTCAGTGTGGGGCTTGGAGAGGGCTGGGGTGGAGTGTAGGGGCAAGGGAGAAGAAAGGACACAGGATTCTCAGTCTCTAAAACAGGCATGTTTTTCCTTTCTGATGACAGATTTTGCTATGCAGCTCAGAGAGTATGGTCTCCATCATCTGTTCCTTTAAAGTCACTTCGTCTCCCTGCTGCCTCGGCTTGAACTTGAAGACTTTGAATCCTTCCAGCAGATGCCTAGGAGATGTTCAGAGCTCAAGTAGTGTAGCATCCCCTGTACTTTATACCTTGTACACTCCACCCTACCCCACCCGCTCTTTGTGCCTTTCCCTCCTAAGAGCTATGAAGCTATTCGACATTCTGTTCGAATATTACATAATATTGTATTACGTAATATTTGAACAAAAATTTTAATATGCAGGAATTTGGGGACCTGGGGCATGTGGTTCAGTGCAGATAGCTGAGGTCGGCAACTAAAATGTGAACCCCTGAGAAAAACCACAACTCAGTGTGACAGCACCACAACAAATGTGATCCCTTTATCAAAACGATACCAAAAGGAAAGAGAAGTCGAGAAAAGAAGGCTGTTTCCATCTTCTTTGGATTATGTCTCTGCATCATGACCATGTTGTAGGATGTTGTAACCAGCAAAACCTGGTGTGAGTCTTGGAACCTGATGATCCCATGTTCTTATCAAGCCTTACCAATTTTTTTAAAAAATATATTTTATTATACCACCATAAGACAAACAACCACAAAATGTTCATGCTTGGGCCTTGGCCACAGTGTTCCCACCCAGCACCCATCTCTCCACCAGTGTCCATATTCCACCACCAATGACCTCACTCTCCTTCCCCCAAGTCTTACCAAATCTTAAAATAGCAAAAATCGCTGTATTATCTGTTCCCATTTTAATTATGTACATACCAATCATATTGTATATTTCAGATTAATATATTTTGTGCCAATTATAATCTCACAAAATGTTAAGCTATTACAGATTATTGTACAAGTCAGATTAGTGTAGTGTTGTTCAAGTTTTCTATAATATAGAGTCAATAAACTTTCTAAATTCTGTAAGTGTTCCTACAAAAGTGGGATTTAAGGCTCAAAGTATCAAGCCTTTATTTGCCTCCTCCAACATTACCCTGATACCTGGATACACATATGAGACATTTTCGTCCTTTTCCACAGATGCTTCAGCCTCAGTAATTTTTCCCTATCCTATCTCCACCCAGTGACTTACCTTTTCTGTGCATGGAGTCTTCACAACAAAAATTCTCTTTAAAGTTGTATTGTTATGGACAAAGGACCAATGTATGAACTTGAAAAAAGGACTCTAATAAATCGCTTGGGGAACAATGGATTCTACAAAGACACATGAAAAGTATATGAGAAGTAAAACATAATAAATAAGTCCTTAAAAAAGATAGAAAATCTTAATAGTCTAAAACTGTTAATAGAGGACTAGCAATATTTTAAAAAAAGGCCATAAAAGTGACATTGTGGGACTTATCAACATCAGTCTTTTAGAGAGCTGAAGCTGGAGCCGCCTCCCACTCCCGCTCCTCCACAAAGCCTGCTGGTCCCATCCAGAACTACTGCTAAGGCCCCTTGCTGTAGCAGACACCAGGTACCAGGTGCAGGGTAGAGTCTCTGCCTGCCTCTGTGCTAGGCTGACCGGGCATCTTAGGGGTGAGGGCAGGTTTTGCTCTTTGTTCTGCCCCTCCCCAGGCACTCATAAGACAGAAACCTTGCACAGCACAACCACAGTCATCCTCAAGGTCCAGACTCCACAGGTGGACACAGCCCAATCCCCTATGCGCGCGGGTGCAAAGCGTCCGCATGATATCCCGAAACCTGGTATACCACAAGCGGCAGGGAGTTAGAGAACTGAGCATTGAATATAGGAAAAAGATACACATGATAACCTCTAATGTATTGCAATCCACAATGTGTAAGAAAGGGAAGAGAGAGAGAGAGAGAGAGAGAGAGAGAGAGAGAGAGAGAGAGAGAGAAGAAAGAGCGGCATGGGATGCCTTCAAGAGCATCGAAGAAATAGCAAAAGGACAAAGAACCTCTGGCTCCGGGCACATCTCTTCAACTCCACCGTTCTCCCTGCATTAACATACGCATCAGAGACCTGGGCCCTATGAAAGCAGGGATGAGAATGCTTTTCGGGTCTCCCAAAGAGGAAATCGAAAGAGCTATGCTTGAATATCACACCTCACTCAAGTGAGAGAAGGAATGAGAGAAGGAATCCAGAGTTCGAACTCGCCACTGTTCCAGAGTCAGGGGATGCTGCCTCCTTTACCAAGGCATCGAAAATCAGATGGGCTGGACATGTAATGCGATTTGGAGACGACTGCTGGACTAGAGCCATTACTGACTGGATCCCAAGGGGATGTCAAAAGATCACGTGACCGCCCACCTACAAGATGGTTATAATTCTTTGTCAAGGCCCTGAGTAAACGGTTTGAGGCTCTTTGTATTCCTGAAGCAAGCAGATGCCATTGGGCTACACTGGCACATGATAGGGTCAAAATGGAAATGTTACTGGTGCCTGCTAAATCAAATCGATGAATAACGGGATGTGAAGTGATCAAGTGATTAAGTCATAGACTACATGGTCAGATAAACTGCCACATTCAAACTGTCCTCCCTATCTACAAAGTGACCTGCAGGAGGCAACTCCAGGCAGATGCAGAGGCTCTGGGCAGTTGTACTGCAACAGTAGGTGAACCTTGAGTTTAGGCTGTTCCAACTCACCACTATCAGAATGAGGAAGTAGTTACAGCCCAAGTCAATATAAATTAACTCATGAGCTGTGTTTCTTAATGACTACTCCTGATTCTTTTGCTAATAATCCACAGCTTCAGGCTATGTCATTTCCTGTCACCTGTAATCTAAGTACACAAATTAATAAATATGAAGGTGATTATCAAGCTATTCCTTTCCAGTTTCTGACCTCCCCAAAACAGCCTATTTCAATGTATGGTCCTACATCTACCTATGTTTTAACATTGCTAGAGAATTTTGCTGAGAACGTCATGTGACAATGAGAATGGGAAGGAATGGGAGTGAAGATAGATGGTCGGCAACTACACCACCTCTGCTTCACTGATGACATTGTTCTAATAACACCAAACATTAGCCAAGCAGCACAAATGCTGGCTGACTTCGACTGAGAATGTGGAAAGATAGGTCTACTGCTGAATCTCAACAAAACTATGTTCATGAAAAGCGAACTAGTTCCAGATGCTCTATTCTCTCTCAACAGAACAAACATCTCTGAATGCAGCAGTTATGTGGGTAGAATATTCTTGGTAATTTACAGATGAATCGCGGGGCTTCTTCGCGCCAAGTGCAATGGAGAGAGCATTTAGCAGTTCTGCCTGGTGTATCTGTGTCTGTGGTTCAAGCATACATGGGCTTGAAATAGTTTCCTCTGTAGGGTGGGTCTCCGGACAAGCCAGGCTTGGGATTGGCTTCTCTTTGGGTGGAGCTCTGAGTTGTGGAGTCCAGATGATGAAAAACGCTGCCAGCAGGTGTGCCTGCACCTTGGATTCTCTCAATACTCTATTGGGATGGTAGGCTCAGGCTGGACATCGCTCTAAGTCCCTGACCCTCGTGGTCAGTGGAGCACAGGGGGTGCAGCTTTACCCATTAAGTGGAAAAACACCGAGCCAGTGTGAGTTGAGCAGTGGCCCTCAATTACTGAAAAAACTAATGTCTTTGCAACAGTTGGTGGAAGAACAGCTCAACTTGGGTCATATTGTTCCAAGCTCTACTCCTTGGAATTCTCCAGTTTTTTGTAATAAAAAATAAATCAGGCAAATGGAGAATGTTAACAGATTTATGACAGGTCAATAAATGTATGGAGCCGTGGGCCCTCTGCAGCCTGGCCTTCCTAATCTTGCTATGATACCAAAAACCTGGAATATTATTGCTATCGATTTCAAAGATTGTTTTTATACTATTACCCTTGCTAAGCAGGATAGAGAAAAATAAAACACGTAATAAGAGGTATCATTGGAGAGTGTTGCCTCAAGCCATGATGAGTAGTTCTACTATGTGTCAATATTTTGTTAGTCAACCCTTGGAGACTATACGTTAAAAAAATATCCAGGTGCCAAGTTAATTCATTATATGGATGATATCCTCCTTACGGTCCCTCCTGAAATTAATTTGAAAACCTTTATTCTTCTATTGTTACTGTCTACAGGATTGGGACTTAGAAATAGTCAAAGAAAAGGTCTAAAAATTCAGTACCTGGGAAATTTTTAGGTCATATTATTAATAATGCTATGGTAATTTCAAAAAAAGCGCGAATCAGAAAAAGATAATTTAAAGACTTTAAGTGATTTTCAACAACTATTAGGTAATATCAATTGGTTACATCCCACTTACGCGCTTAGGTATCTTTTTTGCCATACTTGAGGGTGATGCACAAATTAATAGTCCTCGCCAGCTCACCCCAGAAGCAGCCCAGGAACTTCAATTTATTGAAGAAATGGTAATTCAGCTCAAATAAATTGTATTGAAAATTTTGAAAATACTCATTGATAATTCTGAATGCTTCGTGATTCACTAACTTGAGTTTTAATACAGGATTCAAAATTATAGAGTGGAAAAAAAAACAAAAAATTATAGAGTGGATCTTTTTTGCCAAATAAAAATAGCAAATCTTTATTAACATATCCCTCCAAAATTTCTAAGGTATCATAAAGGAAAGAAAAAGAGCTGTACAGCTTTCTGGCTTTGATCCTAAAGAAATTATTGTTAAATACGATAAAGAAAAGATATAAGCCCTATGGGAAACAGATGAAAACTGGAAAATAGTTTGTGCCAGTTACTTGGGCTTAATACATAATATCTTCCCAAAAATAAAGCTTGTTTCAGTTTTTACAATTAACTAATTGGATATGGTTAATGTGGTTTGTCCAGAACCGATAGATGTTGTACTTTTTTTACTGATGCTTCCAAAGATGGAAAAGTTGCTTATACTGACTTAAAAATGATGTTTAAAAAATGATGTTTATTGAAACTCCTTATCAATCAGTGCAAAAGAATGAGTTATTTACTATTATTTCTTTATTGCAGGATTATTCAGATCCTTTTTAATATAGTGACAACACTGATTCACAATATGCAGCTTGAACTGAAAAAATATTTATACTGTCTCTTTACATTTAAAAAGTCTGCACCTTAACATTTTTTGCCACATTGCAACAACTACATCACCCTCGTATTCATCTATTTTTTCTTTTGGGTCCCACCTAGCAATGCTCAGGGGTTTCTCCTGGCTCTGCACTTGGAATTACCTCTGGCAGTGCTTTGGGACCATATGGGATGCCGGGATTGAACCCGGCCTGGCATGGATAGCTACGTGCAAAGCAAATGCCCTACCCACTGACTATTGTCTTGCTCCTCGTAGTCATCCTTTATTGTCCACATAAAGGCTTACACTAATTTGCCTTGTCCTTTAACACGTGGCAATGATCAAGCCGATAAACTTCTGGCTTTAGTAATTACTGCGGAAGCTCCCATAGTCTGCATCATCAAAATGCTCGGGCACTAAGAAACAAATTTGCACTTCCTCGGTCACAAGCCAAACCACCACAAAACAAACCCCACTTGTCAGGCCACCAATACACCACGTCGGCCTCTTGGAACCAACCCCCGAAGGTTGGCAGTTAATCATATCTAGCAAAGGGACTTATTCATTTCCAGTAGCAGGTTACAGCTGCCATCTGACAGAGCTAAACACAGTAATAACTCACTGCTAGAAGCTTCTTCTATAATGGGAAATCCTCATACTACTCAAACAGATAACACTCCAGGGTATAATTCAGCAAAATTAAAGTCCTTTGATGCAGTTTATTCTATTACTCATGTTACAGGTATTCCCTATAATAGTACTGGTCAAGCAATTATCGAATGAGCAAATCGTAAACCTAAAAGAAATGCTTTCTAAACAAAAAGGGGAGTATATGTGAACCCCCCAAACAAAAGATTGCAAGAGCATTGTTTACTTTAAATTTTTTCTAAACATTGCAGATAATGAAACTGCAACTGATAAACATTGATATCTCCAAAAAGGAAATTACAGTAACAAACAAAAAACACAAAACAGGTCAAACAAAAAAATCTTATATAAAGACATCGTGTTTCGCTAATGGTTACTAGGTTGGATAGAAAGATGGAGTTAGGATTTGCTTTTATCTCCATAGATAAGGAGCAATTCTGGTGTCTGACTTAAAGGCTCAAGATCCTTCATGAAAAACAACTGGAAAAAAACAGGAGGAGACAGCCAAAGATGTTCTGATTTAAGGTGATGCAGATAAGCTTCAGTCCAAAAGAAACACCTGCAAGGCCAGCCGATTGGAAAAAGAGAAGGATAAAGCCCAGTTGCAATACCTGTAGGACTGCCAAATTTGGCACAACAACCAACAAAGGGTGCTAATAAAAGCATAAAATGAATCCAGAGCTGATTATGGGGCCCCCAGGAGGACAGATGGGCTTTGGGAGGGCCCATTGCCTCTGGGTCTCGGAAGCAGCCGGATGAGACTCACCCACCACACTAGTCGCCACCTTCGCTGTCCAGACTCTGGGATGCTACCTCAAGACCAGATTAACAGAGCAAAACCAGTTCGAGCCCAAGTAGGCAGCTCCCAGAAGGGAATCACTGGGAATTCATCAGATGGAGTCAGGGGTCAGCCCTTCCCCTCCATTTTGTTGAGCCTGTAGCCCCACTCCAGGAGTTGCCCTGGGCGACCAGCCATAGCATGCAGTCTCAGGTGGCTTGGGAAGCTGGAACTCCCGCCCCCCAGGCTCAGCTAACCATGGGGCCCCAGGAAGACAGATGGGCTTTGGGAGTGGGCCCATCACCTCTGGGGGTTCCCGAAGCACCGGATGAGACTCGCCCACCACACTAGCCGCCAACTTCACTGTCCAGATGCTGACCATGAGGCCCCCTAGTTGCTAGTCCTCAAGCAGCCGCGCTTCCAACAAACTAGTGGAAACAGTTGATGTCCTTTGATGTACTGCATTCTACGATGTGTGGGAAGGTTTGGCAGGAGGGAGAGATAGAGAGGAGAGAAAGGGACATACAGAACCCGCCAAGTTGTTGAGGTGTGGGAGGGGGAGGGAGGTGGGGACACTGGTGATGGGAGATGGGTTCGGGTGGAGGGATGGGTGTTGAAACTCTGTAGAACCGAAACTCTACATGAGCATCTTGCAATTTTACGTCTAGAAGTGGAGTAATAAAATTTGCTAAAAGAAAAAAATAAAAAAATAAAGTCATGAAAAAATAAAATGAATCCAATCACATTTTATCTCACTATACTAGCCATCTTAAGTGTATCAGTTAATGCCAGTTCCAACTATACTTATTGGGCATACATACCCTATCCTCCGCTACACGAACAGTTTCCGTGGGCAGGATGATGTTATTGCTGTTTATAATAGTGAATCTCTTTTGTTACCTGGTCCTCATAAAAGGCCCTTTTAAGCCTGAAGAAGAAAGCACAGATTTTTTTCTGAATATGAGACTGAGGCTGAAGGTGTAACTATTTGTATTGGAGCAGATTCTGCCCTCACCCTAGTCGTCAGAATTGGCTTATTTCTTATTTCTCTGATGCCATCCTATAAAAGAATATTTGTTAATGTTATCAGCCACAGGATTTCCTAACACAAAACATTGTAAATACTATGGATACTCCCCACTACTTTCATTTGTGCATATATACAAACTGTCAGCTTGTATAATACATCTACAAAGTAATGAGAGTATAGCGCCCGCATGGCAGAGCCTGAGAGGCTGTCCTGATGCGTGTTCAGTATGCCAATATGGCACCTATGGACGCTGCTTTTGAAGTGCAGACAGAAAACAGGATTTTCTTTGTTGTTCTGTTGCTTCAATGTCTGACAAGACCTTGACATCTTGGAAAGTCAGGAAGGCTGAATTAACAAACTGTTACATATTCTTTGCTTATCTCACCTTACCTAGATAGTACCTCCGGAGGTTTGGTTCCTGTTTGTCTCCTTCCTATCATCCTTATATCCTATGTTCAAAATGTGGGAATGTCTTAGTAAACTATGCAAACTTATCTCTAAGTTGTGTTGTCTTGGTACTGTGGGTATATAAGAGAATTGGGGTCTTTGTATAAGATGTCAGTCAAGCTAGATGAGAGCTGTTGTCCCCTCTGGTTGGTGATTATTAAAAATGTTACTTGGAAATACATTTTGTCTCTGAGGCTTATCTCTGCATTCTAATCTTACAGGACATTCCTGTCATCATAAAAAGGAACAAACCTGATAACCTGTCAGTATCTGTAATGCAAACCCAAAACGCCCAAAAAGAGGGGGAGAGGGAGAGAGAGAGAGAGAGAGAGAGAGAGAGAGTAGAGAGAGAGAGAGAGAGAGAGAGAAGTTGTTCACAATGATTTCTGTGATACTCAAAGTTGCTCAAAAGTTGTTTCAGGCATTTAATGCCAATACCAGTCTTACCTCCAGTGTGACCTTCCCTCTCACCACTGCCCCCAGTTTCACCTACCCTCCGCTTGTTCCCTCTCGCAGGGATAAAGTAATACTCATATAGCTTGTTATAATATATATCACATAATGGAAGCTACTAAAGTCCCTGTCTGAGCATTTAATGAGAGCTGCAGGTGCTAATTGAGCCTTCTATATTATTATCTTCACCCTTATCTTAGTGGGCTTCATGCACTTTTCCCACCTTTACTTTTGTGCCTACTGGGCTCTCAGCTCTGGAGTGTACAGGATCGTTGAAGCTGGGCTGATCAGCTGCTATTGCCATTGTCTCTTAGAGCATTCCTAAAACTGAGCCATTTCTCTGGTAGCTGAAGGAGCAGCAGGTGGATGGGTGAATGCCCGAGCCCTTGCACATAGGGTGGAGACTTGATCTGCCCAGATTGTTCTCAAAGGCTCCAGAGAAATGGATCCCAAGAGGCCTCCAACAGTGACCCAGCTGCCTTTGTTTGTCAATTGGTGAATTCTTGACCTGAAATTGGTAGACATTTATTGTCAGTAATGAGAGGATAAAAATCAAGCAGGGGGCAGTAAGAGGCTGATATATGTTGTCCACAGTATGATCCAGATCCAGTCCGGGCCGGAATCATTTTCTCTCTCAGATTCCTCAGAGACATGGAGTCTTGCTGCCTGAATGGCTCACTTTGTGGGAGGGGGCATCAGTCCCTGAAGCACAGGTTCTGAGGGATAGGTCGGGGTAGTGAGCTGAGGAGTTTTTGCTGCCATTTTAGCATGTGGAGAGCACAAACTTCTGACAAATATCCTCCCACACACACAACAATGCCAGAATACATGGCACAGTTTTCTTGATGTTGGTCACAGAAGCTGGTGGAAAAACAATGATCATGATCATATTGTTTTGAAAATTCTTTGAGTGTCATAAATGTGAGTATGACCTAGCTGATTTTTTTCATTTCTCCTTTCTTTTCCTCTTCTCCCTTCTCCCTCCTTCCTCTCCCTCCTCCCCCTCCTCCTCCCTTCCTCCTCTCCTCCTCCTCCTCCTTCCTTCTTTCTCCTTTCCTCCTTCTCCTTCTCCTTTCTCCTCTCTCCTCTCCTCTCCTTCCTCCTCCCTTCTCCCTTCCTTCCTCCTTCTCCTTCTTCTTCTCTTTCCTTCTTCTTCTTTCTTCTCTTCTTCTTCTTCTTCTTCTTCTTCTTCTTCTTCTTCTTCTTCTTCGCTTTCTTCTTTGGGTCACACCCTGAAAAATGCTCAGTTACTCCTGGTTCTGCACTCGAATTACTCCTGGCAGTGCTAGACCAGCGGGGGACCCATGGATCAAAACCAAGTTGGCCGTATGTGGCAAAATGCCCTTCCTACTGTACTATTGCTCCAGACCCCTGATGTACCCTATTTTAACTAGCTAATTGTCAAGCTTCCAGAACTCGTCGAATGTAATAATGTAAAATGGAGTTTTTAAAGCCCCATGCCTGCAGTAATTTGATGCAAATACATATAATATGTGAAGATTGATAACATGACTATCACTGTAACAATGTCTTCCTGCTCATCATCGATAGCTCGAAACGGGCACCAGTAATCTCCTCCATATGACCTGTCTCATGCAAGTAAAGCCCAAGGGCACCTGCTTAAGTTCTCCCGGAACATAAGAGCCTCAAAACCATTCCATCAGGTCATGGGAATGAGGTCTATAACTGTTACTGGTGTCTGGCATACAAATACAACAACACAGGTAGCTTACCAGGCTCTGCTACGTGGTAGCATTACTCTTGTAGTCATCCCAAAATCCAAGTATTTATTGATGAACGGCTGTGATATGATATCTATAAATATTTATATCTTCTGGCCCTATTTACTGATGGGGACATCAAGCTTTTGTCGCTTTTTTTTTTTCAGCCGCCCAGTGGTTTTAAGTCTAACACATTAGATACATGGACCAATGATAGCAGTACCTGGGGTCTACTATTTTCATTTCTGGAGAAACTATGCCCTACACCACTCCAGCATGTGACTAAGGTTAATAACTTCCATACTAGAGAACTTTCATCCATACTTGCTGAGTCCTCATGATGGGCTGAGTCTGCCTTTTCTCTAAATTTGTCCTAGATCAACTTTATAGATGATTTTATGCCTTAGCTACCATCATTAAACCACTTATATGAGAACCCCACACACCATGAGGGCTGCTATTTTCAAACATTCACACTTCACAGCTCATCAGAGCCTACCCAGCAGAAGAAAAGATCACAAAGTCCCCCCTGCCTGAGTTCCCACCCTACAGCCGTCTATTTCAAGCCCACGTATGCCTGATCCAGAGACTCAGGAGACACAGGGTAGAGCTTTACCAGCCTCCTTGTGCCCAGCTGATATGAGGCACCCCAGGAGGGAAGCAGGGGTCTAGCCTCCTGGCACGCCATCCCAGGCAGAGCCTTGCAAGAAACCAGAGGAACTCCCATACGATGAGGGGCCGCCAATTTCAACATCTGACCCACAGCTCATCAGAGCTCCACCCAGCAGAAGACCTGATCTTTCCGTGATTCCTCATGGCTGCAATACTATGTTCTTAAATACATGCACGAGATAGAGGCTACAACAAGAGGTATCCCCACCTGCACCGGCAGAACCTGGCAAGCTACCCATGTCATATTAAATATAAGGTCAAAAACCAGGAACAATATTAGGCCTCATTCCCATGACTTGAAGAAATGGTTTGAGGCTGTTCATGTATCTTGGAGCGCAACATTGCCCTTGGTTACCTAGCATGTACAAGACACATGAGATGATACTGGTGCCTGCTTGGCAAAGTGGGATATACATAAATGGGAAGACAAGTGATACAAGTGATGAGAACCCAACCTGAACTCCTAAGTCTTTGAATTTATCTTTGGAAGTTGGTTTCAACCCTCTGCTTGGGATTAGTGCTGGGGTCTTACCTCTGCAGTTTATGGCACTTCCATGACACATTATATAGGGTCATCGTGCTGCCCACATCTAAATCGAGCCTGTCACACCTCAAAGGGCCCCTCTGGAATCTGGTATGAGTCAGGGCAGATTTTGCTCTATGTTCTTTTAGAATCGACAGGTAAAGCGTTAGTGTGTGTGTGCCTTTGAAAAAAGAGAAGTTACAGGAATTTCCACACTGAGGCATTGCTTGATTATATATCAAGCAATGCAATGCCTCTGTCTTGACTAATTTTATATAACAAATTGCCTGGACTTTAGTGATGTCCTATTGTGTAACATTTTCTGTGGATTCCCCATCGTGGGGTTATTTCCCCAAAAAGAGATTAAATTCCTTATCAGAGAGCGAATAAAGAATGTTACCCCTCACAAAATCAATACCCAAAAGTCAATGGCCTTCCTATATGCAAACAGCTAAAGAGAAGAAAGGGACATTAAAGAAACTATCCCATTCACAATTGCGCCACAGAAAATCAAATACCTAGGAATCAGTTTGACAAAGAATGTAAAGGATCTCAAAAAAGAAAACTACAAAACGTTACTTCAGGAAATAAAAAAGACCTGAGGAAATGGAGACATATTCCCTGCTCATGGATCGGAAGGATTAACATTATCAAAATGGTAATACTCCCTAGAGCTTTATACAGATTCAATGCGGTCCCTATAAAGATACCCATGATGTTCTTCAAAGAAATTGAACAAACACTCCTGAAATTTGTATGGAATAATAAAACCCACGAATACGCTAAAGCAATCCTTGGGAAAAAGAAGATGGGAGGTATCACTTTCCCAACCTCAAGCTCTACTACAGAGCAGTTGTAATTAAGACAGTGTGGTATTGGTATAGAGACAGACCTTAGACCTATGGAATAGAACTGAGTATCCTTGAAACGCACTCAAATATACAACCACTTAATCTTCGATAAAGGAGGCCAAAAATATTAAGTGGAGCAAAAGAAAGCCTCTTCAACAAAATGGTGCTGGGAAAACTGGGCAGCTACATGTAAAAAATGAACTTAGACCTCCTCCTAACGCCATGCACAAAAAAGTCAGATCAAAATGGATTCTAGATCTCAACATCAGACATGAATCTATAAGGTACATCGAAGAAAAACATAGGAGAAACGCCTACGCACAAATCAAACGAAAAGTATCTTTAAAGACGACACACCACTGACCAAGCAAATGGAAGCAAAGATAAACAAATGGGATTATATAAAACTAAAAAGCTTCTGCACCTCAAAAGAAACGGTGACCAAGATACAAAAGACAATCCACAGAGGGGAAAGGATATTCACCCAATACCCATCTGACAAGGGTTAATATCCAGGATATATCAGGCACTGGTAGCACTCCACAAGAAAAAACAGCCAACCCCATCAAAAAATGGGGAGAAGAAATGAACAGAAGCTTCCCAAAAAGAAGAAATTCGAATGGCCAAAAGGCATATGAAAAAAGTGTTCTTCATCTTTAATCATCAGGGAGATGCAAATCAAAACAACAATGAGGTACCATCTCACACCACAGAGACTGGGCACACATCCAAAACAGCAAGAACAACCGGTGCTGGCGTGGATGTGGGGGAAAAAGGGACTCTGATCCACTGTTGGTGGGAGTCCGACCTGGTCCAGCCCTTTTGGAAAACAATATGGGCATTCCTCCAAAAACGAGATATTGAGCTCCCATTTGATCCAGCAATAGCACTCCTGGGAATATACCCTGGAGACCAAAAAACACATAGCAGAAACACTATCTGTACTTCTTTATTCATCTCTGCGCTATTCACTATAGCTAGAATCTGGAAACAACCTAAATGCCCGAGAACAGAGGACTGGCTAAAAGAAACTGTGGTTCATCTACACTATGGAATACTATGCGGCTGTCAGAAAAAGATGAAATTATGAAATTTACCTGCAAATGGATGGACATGGAGACTATCATGCTGAGGAAATTAGTCAGAAGGAAAAGGACAGATATAGAATGACTGCATTCATTAATAGGACATAAATAGATACCAGTGTTTTACTAAATATGGGAAATGGTAATGGCAGATTAAAACTCACCACTGAATATACACACAAAGAGACTTAAGTGATAAACTCTAAATATCTGCAGGGCTAGCCACAATGTAAAATAAGAGGGAGAGAGATGCAGAGACAGAGAGAGAGATAGAGAGAGAAAAGAGAGGAAAACTGGGGTACCTGCTATTAAGGCACGGCTGGGGTGGCGGAGGGGTGGGGGTACATTGGTGGTGGAAATGGGGCACTGGTGGAGGGATGGGTTCTGGTATACTGTATTACCAAGAACCAATTATGAACACCTTTGTAATTGTATGTTTCACGGTGGTATAATAAAAAATTTAAAAAAAAAGATCATGTGTGGCCGCCCCACCTTAAAAAAAGAATGTTACCTCACTGAGGAGTACACCACACCTAGGACCATGAGACCCTAAGAGGATAAAATGGTGGGGTGATGGGGTAAAATAATTAATTCCTATTCTCGTTAATTTGGGATTCCCTCCTTGCACATGGTCACTGGCCGCGGGATTTTACAATGAAACTGTGTCTTATAATTTCATGCTTTTAAAATCATCATCATCATGTCATCATCGCGATCATCATCATTGTCATCATCATCCTGTCTTAGAAGTCAGCTCCTATATAAGCCTCATGCACTGGAATCGATTGTCGAGAGAATGAAGACCAAGGATAAGAAGGTTCTGATGATAAACTGAGTGTAGGCTCACTAGCTTTGTCTGAGCTTTTACTCCAGGTTATTTCTCCCTCTATCTCGCTCAGTTCTATGCAGAGTAATGGTCCTATAAAAATAGCTTCTTGTTCTTACCTACCAATAAAATGAAAAGTCAGGATGAGGCAACCATAATACACTGATGGTTCAGAAATGGGTGTGTTCTGTGTGAAAGTCTTTGTCCAGGTCCCAAGACTGGGGCCAGATACTAGGCCAGATAATTTGGCAGTGTAGATATATAATCTGCTTTGTAGCAGCAGTGTAGCAGATCTTGGTAGTATTGGAATGCAGAAAGGGGTAAAAACTAATAATGGGTGAAGAAAGGACCACAGCATAACTGATCACTTCTTATTCTGTAGAGAAGCAGGACTTGTGAGGATAGTGGTAGAGAAATGAAA